>JBBPTV010000770.1:0-15447 GCA_038094275.1 Tubosaeta brunneosetosa | reverse complement strand
CTGTATAAGTAAGTGGGCTCGGTGTGCGGAATATACCAGCCTTGTTCTCCACTCAAAGAGAACCAGGGTGGATGTTCCTTGCAAAGTACTATAATTGATCTGTGATAAACACACAAGCCCTGTTCCTGTCGCATCAAAGGACGCGTAGCGAGTCGAGTCACAAGTCCATCCTTCACGTCACTGGCAGGTGGGTCGCCAATCCGTCGGCGGCCGCGATGCTGACGATGGCGGCCAAGGAGCACGGATCATCCAGATGATGAAATAACCGTGACTGTCGGCCCGCGGACAGGCACAGTCTGACGCGTCGCCCCCAAATGGATCTAGCTCCTTTAAAGTATATGAGTGTGCCATTTGATAGGCCAGAGAGGGTCGGGAGGCAAAAGAGACGTGGCATCCTTACTAGCCAATAAATGGACTGCAGTGCGTGTATCAGTGGATCCATGATCGTGGGGGAGTGCGCATGCGATACGAAGAGGTCGGACTTTGTTGTCGCAAGGCATCCGTAATTCCAACAGCTTTCTCACTTGAGCGCATTTCAAGGAAGCATGCGTGGGTCTGATTCCAGAGGACAGTTGCGGTGAGAAACGCGACCCGGCTCAATACAGCGAACCTGACCTTGTGGTGATCAGCAAGCCCACTGTGGGAAACTCGGCTACGCCATCTTCGCTGCTGCAGTGGACATCGCCGGTCATCTACATGGGCCTGCAAGTGTCGATCTCCTTATTACAACCTTTAGCACACCCTTAGTGTCGCATTCTCGTCGCCCGAAGTTGCTGTATTTTGGCCTGCCAGCATTGGTCACACTACATTGTCCTCCGTCGTTTTTTTACTCATTTAAAACCTCTCTGACCTGCCCGTCTCGTCATCCCAAAGCGCTACGGGGACATAAAACCACTGTAAGCCGGTATGGTTCGTTTGAAATCATCGCCAGACCACCCACGAATTGAATCACTCAGATTCACTCTTTGGCCACACCGATGGCTGTTCCGACCAGACCGTTGAACATTTATCCGTGACGTCGGTCATATCCTCGGCGATGGCACTCCAGGTGCTCTGGGCCGACACCCATGCATCCAAAGATGAGAGCAGGGGCGGGGATCACGTCGCAGCGTGAGTGTCATCCAGCCGCGTAGGCGGGTTCGGGAATGACCAGGATGATCATTCACAGACGTATGGCACGTACAGCGGCCTCACGCCCTCGGAATGCGCTGCTTCGCAGTCCTTCGTGCGCAGCGTGGTTCCTCCTTGGCCAGGGCATCCAGTCTCGCCGTTCTCCCCCCTCGCCCTGTGCAACCGCAACCCCAGTTTTACCCCGAGCGCACGCCGGATGCGATGCCTCCCAACCTCCGTGATTTCTGCAAAGTCTCATCTGTTCTGGCATCGTGGCCACTCTACATCGTCGAGTTCAAAGCGGGCTGGACAGACCTGTTTTCGGTCTGAGCTTGGACATCTGGGTCGTCATCGCCGAGGCAGATCGCGGCAAAGACCTCTGCATGATCGTCAATGACACCATCACGCTTGAGGAAGTCAAGACGTCTCAGCGAGCGCAAAAGTTTTTGGGAGGGCGGGCAGAAGGAGATCAAGCCCAAGATGATATATGGAAAAGTGTGATACCAGAACACTGTGCGTGATGCGTTAGTGCACTCTCGGACCTGATACGAATGGAAGTCATAGATGGCAAATTATCAGTAGTACATCGCGAGAAGTATTGACGGGTCATTGCTGACGATGCTCAGGAACCGACCTGACGTTTTACTTTGTGGCAGATAAGCCCATTGATTTCAGAGGACTTGCTGTTTCGTGGGTGTCGTGTCGTGTCTGTTGCTCACGCTGACCGTCGTGCAGGTTGTCTAAAATTCGGATCTACATAGCTTTGCTTCACGGCCCAGGTGGATATAAGCAGTCGGCATGATATTTTGACGTTCCCTCACATGTTTCCACCTAATTATCCACCTTTTTGTCATTCGGTGATGCTATCTAGCCCAGCCCAGACCATGTCCGTACCATCCTATTTATCGCAGTCTTGGGTTGTAGTTTAGTTTCCTTGGACTGTCACTCCTTTTCATCATGGAGAGTGTATCAGTGCTGGGCGAGTTGTCAACATGTGTAGTGGTGCTTTTCGCACGAATGGACGGGCTCGGGATTGGTGAACGTGGTCAATTGCCGGAAATCAGATCTAGGAATATTATTGCCCGTAATCCAATCGTCAGAATATTTCTGGGGAGCAATCCCTGCCACTGGATCATTACCGATCTGTCAACCGAAACATGATGAGGACTTGCGGGACTCGGGGTTGAGTGTGGCACGTGTGAGTCGTGATTTGTCCACGGTACATACCCTTTCCTCCGACCGCAACCACCTCTCTACTCTCTACAGCCCCCCAGCTGCAGCGTTTAACCCGTTTGATTGCACTATTAGTGCGATCAGAGTGTATCGTCGTTCTCTAGCTCGTTATCAGCCTTTCATACCACCGTCTCCCGAACAACCTAAGCGCCCGTTATCGTCTGCCATCTCGAATGTGAGTATGCAAGACTGTCTTTTCGTAAAACTCAATGTGCCTTGTATTTTTTACTTTGCTGACATCGCAGCCGTCGCGCACTCTCAGTCAAATTCTCGCCTCCCAATATTCTTTGTGTTGCAGTCCTCGCTCCATCCGTCCTCATACCATTCTTTCGCCATCTTTTCCTTCCTCTGGACCCGCACTGATCCCCCCCTTTTCCACTCTGCTTTCTGTGATCAAGCTTCTGCTGCCTGAAGCTCTTCGTGGTTATTCCACAAAGTTCATCCCGCTGCTCTTCTCTGTCAAATTTTCCCAAATTCCTGTTTCTGGTCTCTACTTTTGTCTTGTGCATAAGTTGGATCATTCCTAACCCAATTTTGGACCCAATATACCATCTCCCACCACAACACTACCTGTGTCTGTCCATCTCTGTTTCTACCTATCTTACTCTTTGTGAGCCACATTGATTCAGGTTGCACCAATATCCTGTTGGATCACCCTCCATTACCTTACACCTGTGTGTATTTCTGTGTGGCCTGTTCTGTTACATGTAAGTTATTGATGTCCTGTTTGCATACTATTCCTTGCCTGCCTGCCAATGTGACTAAGTTCTTCTTTTACCTAGCTTCTGCCTGATCTTGACATTTTGTCATCTCCACATTGCTTTCTCCTCCTGTGAGTTGAGCTTTTTCTTGCTGCTTTTCACTTATTGACCTTTTCCTTCACTGCTCTAGCCTTGCTTTCCTATCCACTTCTTGCCTTCTGCCAGTTTAGTTGCCCCCATCCATCCAGTCTCTTTCTGCCTCTTTCTACATCCCAGACATATCCCAGACAGAATTCCCATCCCTGCATTCTGTCTCACTATCACTATCCACATCTGCTCTTACCCTGTCAATCTAGTTGCTTACTTGCCTACCAAAGCTTTGTGTTATTGTTTTCTCTTTCCCATCACTATCTTCATATAGTTGAATTGTGTTTTTCCTTCTTCCTATTCAAGTTCTGATCCATCCAATCCTCATTTCATATCTAAATTCTGTCCAAATCATTTTCTGGTGTGGACCATATCCCATTTCCATCCTGACAATCCACCCTCAGTATGTGGTCATTGAATCCAAAGGAGCCTGGAGATATTAGCTTCCAAGTTACAGGTACATATTCAATGGTCATTTGATGCCCTTGCCCACATTTAATTTCTCTTGTATAGTTGGTCATTTGACCATCTCATCTTGGCTTCTAAAGCAAGCTATTCATGTCACTGTTGCTATCAATGAAGTATCTAAAATAACATGTGCTGGAAAACTATCAGAAGATGGCTTGACAGTAACATGGGATCATCCCTTTCTCTTGTCAGTAACACATTTTTTGTTACAATATCTGTTCATTTTTTTCCTTGCAGTTCTGCATCTCCAACTTCTTCTATTGAAATTGCTCTATGGATCCTCCCAGAGGAGTTCACTCCTGAATGGGACAAACAACCACTTGGTGAGAAAGTGGTCACAAATGTGGCTTTCCTACTGGGATCTGGCAACACATCAGTGTAAGGTCTATTTTTTCCTTCTTCTTTCAGCTTTGACAGATTTTTAGGTGATTTTCCCTGTCAATCAACTACTGCAACACTTTTCATAACATGCAAGGCTAGTGATGTACTGGTAAAATTATTGTTGTAATTCAGTTTGTAGATGACTAAACATATACTTTAGACTATTTCTGATGGTCATGATTGCCAGGCAGCCCTTGCAAGTTACAGCTATAAGCTGTACAACTTTGGAAAGTGGTCCAAAAATATTGCAATCATTTCTGCAAAAATTGAAGTGGACTTGGCAAGATTAGATCTTTGCCCCTTGGGTCATGTTGACCATACTAGAACTCTAGATAATCTTGGAGTTGCCTTCCTGATACATTATGATCAAGGGGGTAATCTTGCAGACCTCAATAGATCCATTGAGGTTGGACAAAAGAGACTTAGTCTTTGTCCAAAGGGCCACACAGAACATCCAAAAGCTCTTGGTGATCTTGCAATATTCTTACAAAGACACTACCAGATCCAACAAAACATGGAAGACCTGAATAGACTTATGGAGATACAACAGACATGGTTGAATTTGTGTCCATTAGGCCACTCAGATCATGCAAGAGCTCTTGGATCATTTGAAAGCTCCTTGTGGAATCGCTACACTGTACAGGGAGATATGACAGATCTAAACAAGGCCATTGAAATAGAGGAAAGACATCTTGAGCTCTTACCAGTAGATGATTCAGATCATTGTGTAGCTTTGAATAACCTTGCCAATTCTCTAAGAGAACATTATAGGATGCTGGGTAACCTTGATGATTTGAACAGAGCTATTGGTCTTCAAGAGAAATGTCTTGATCTCTATCCACTGGGCCATTCTAGCCATGGATCAACTTTTAGAAACCTTGTATTGTCATACTGGGATCACTACAATAGGATGGGAAGCAACTCTGATCTAACCAAGGCCATTGATTTGTTTAAAAAGGCAGTTCACACCTACCAGGTGGAACACCATCTTTTTGCAAAGAATGTTTGCTCATTGGCATGGTCATTCTTCTCTTATGCAAATCCCCTCCTGGCCAACCACTTGATGAGGCCTTTGAAACATACAGGTTATTGAAGAAATGTGGGCCTGCAGTTTCAATGGATCTCTGGAATGCAACACAGTCCTGGGTTCTGAGTGCTGAAGAGCACAACCATCCCTCAGTTTTGGAGGCCTACCAAACAGCATTCAAAACACTAGATCACCTTACTTCCCTAAATTCCTCACTGGACTCAAGACATGAAATAGTGCAGGCAAGGGTGGGTGAAATGGCCAACAATGCATTCTCATGTGCTATAAGGCTTGAGAACTTCTATATGGCTGTGGAACTATTGGAGCAAGGCCGAGGGATCCTCTGGAATCAGCTTGCCCGTTTTGACATCTCTCTGGTGGTATTGGAGAGTCGAGATAGTGAACTCGGGAGGAGATTCACATGGCTGAGTGCAGACCTAAGAAAGTATGCTCAACGGAGTAGAGGCAAGGATACCCCATACTGGCGGGCTCAGGAAGAATGGCAGCATGTGGTGGACAAGATTCGCAGTCTCGATGGGTTCTCACGATTCCTCTTACCACCCTGTTTCGACGATCTTCGACAAGTTGCTGAACATGGGCCCATCATCATTGTCAATGCAAGCAAATACACCTGCGACGCCATCATTGTCCTCCATACGCGTGCACCCATTCGTGTGCCCCTTCATTGCTCTCTCAACGACGTTGTCCAATTATGCTCCCAACTATCGGAGCTCACTCAGGACTCGCATGCGTACGGGTCACACAGGGAGCTGTACGTCAAGGAGGTGCTACGTGACTTGTGGTCTTCTGTCGTCGAACAGATTGTTTGCGTCCTGCAAAATGATGTGCAGCTCCCTCGAGGGTCTCACATTGGGTGGTGTCCGACGTCGAAGTTCACCTTACTCCCATTCCACGCTGCAGGACCGCACCGGAAACCCGCGAAGGATCTGATGGACATCTACATTTCTTCGTACGCTCCCTCTCTCTCGGCTCTCCTTCGTGCGCGCGACCGTCTTCGCTCTCAGAGGGAGTCCCGCAGTGCTTCGAAGGTACCGAATGTGATTTCGTTTGCGGCTGTCGGTCAGGCGCATCCGAGTGCAGACACGAGCATGAGCCATCTCCCAGAGGTCGAGCACGAAATCCGGCGGATTCGCAACGAGACTAACATGCCCTCCCATGTGAATTTCGAGGCCGTCACGGATGCCGCGGCCTCGATCGAAGGTGCCGTGGAAGCATTCCGAGACCACCGCTGGGTCCACGTCGCATGTCACGGTGCGCAACACGCGAGAAAGCCATTCGACTCGTGGTTCGCGATGGGGGACGGCAAGCTGACGCTGATGCGCATCATCCAAGAGCGCTACACCAACTCCGAGTTTGCGTTCCTGTCTGCGTGTCATACGGCGGTGGGGGACGCGTCGACGCCGGACGAGGTGCTTCATCTCGCGGCGGGGATGCAGTTTGCGGGGTTCAACGGGGTGATTGGGACGCTGTGGCGGGTGGACGACTCGGTTGCGCATCAGGTGGTCACCCGGTTCTACAAGGAGATGTTCAGTCGACCGGACATTGATTTCGAGCATGCGGCTGCGGCGCGGGAGACTGCGGACGAGATATCGTTGGAGAAGCGGATTGTATTCGTTCATATCGGAATTTGAGGTCTCGAATCGATGTAAGTTGTTTTACTTATACTGGCGAGGTTCATGCGTATTGATGGAATCCCAGATATGTTTTCATGAATTGTAACCTTGCACCATCCTCGACTGTTGTGCCCCCAACGTTTCTCTGGTCTATTAAGGAAAACAGTTCACGACTCGTAATATTACCTGTACAACTTGTCACCAGTGTACGTAGTGACATGTTACTGTAAGACGAATGGATATGCCAACATGAGATCAGGGTTGGACTTGGGAATCGGATGGGAGATCAGTAGACTGGCTAGAGGACGCATCGGACACCTTGCGTTCGGCGGTGACTGCTTGGCGCGTCAATGGCAAAGAGTGAAAGAAGAAGAGGGAACAAACCCCACGGGCGTCGGTCCATCGGACACTGCTGCTTCGACGCTGCCGTCCCGAGCCACTTGAGCAAACAATGCATGTGAAAGATATGGCTGCACTCGCCCCATACTGGCCATCCGTGAGCGCCAGGTCGATGTGAAGATCAGACGGGGTTGAACGAACTCAGCGGACAATCATCCCCAGGCATCTTGCACGACGGACAACACCCTTCGTAGGGCACGCGACAGATGCCGCAGACGTCTTCATCGTCTTGGTCAGTGCCAGTGTTCCAGCGCCATTGGGCGACGGCGCTCCAGTGTTTGATGTGGACTTTCATGGGCGTGGGACGCACGATCAACACGACTTGTCGTTCGTTAACAACATGCGTCGCGTGTTCCTAGAAAACGCGGCTATGGAGCACGCGCCTGTACCAGCCCTACCCTCGACCACATCCTGAACGATACCCATGTTCAAGTCTGCGGCAACAAAGATCGCGCACAACACAACTATACCTGCCCTCGCGGGTAACTCGGACATCCGACCACTCCAAGACCTCATTACTGCCGAGAAGACGGTACTTGTGTCGTGCGTCGACCGTGTGCTGTCCACCTAGCCCAGGTCGCCACTCATCCGTTCTCTCTCAATTCCAGACTACAGAATTTGAGGGTCGATCTTGCCAAAGCGGGTGATGCTCTTCAGATTTGGGGACAATGCGAGGGCGATGATCTTGGAGTACGTTCCTCAATGCATTGAAGGAGAGCTGGTTGTCTAATTTTCTTTTGTAGGACATCCTTGCCGCGTCATCGAGGATACTGGCACACTTTGCCACGGCCCTCACGACATATTCATCCCTCCATCACACAGTGCGGGACAGCATGAAGTCGGTACGCACTCGTGAAGAAGCACTGAGTGAGCTTCGCTACAGACGCCGGCACACTGGTGCATCTGCCGAGGCTGCCGCGAGGAAACTCAACAAGATGAGTCCTCAACACAAAAACCTCAGTGTGCAAGCAAACACTCTTAATAAATTGCGCGAAGAGATGCGCCTCTTGGATGGGGAGATTCTCAGAGAGGAAACGGTATTAAGAGATTATAAACGCAAATGCACACGAGATTGGATGAGCTTCAAGTTTGGTGGTCTTGTCGAGTGTTGCGAAAAAGGCGTCGTACGTTCATCCCTTCACAATCTCCGCCTTTTTTTGAGTATTGGTCTCTCTAGATCGTGGGTGGCATTGGAAAACAGATCATACAGGCAAGTGGGAGCTATCATGCACCCGCAGATCTTCTGACCTTGGCCCTCTACCCTGCCGTAGTCCATCCCTGAGGTGGTCACACAACCTGGTTCCCCACATGTGCATTATGACGCACATGGTCGTGTAGGCGGCCTGGTCATGGAAGCAGAACATGCAGTCTCGCAGGTCACCTTTTCTGGTGACCTGACTGAATGTATTGCTGCGCCCGTTCCTCAACCTTCACCTTCTGTCTCTCAGGATGCTCCCACCCCACCTACCGTCCTTCCAACGACATCGTTGGGCAGTGAACATACGTTGAGCTTACCAGCGTATACCCCCTCATCGAGGCCTCAAGCTAGCAATATGTATACGGTATGTCTCATGTCCACGTCACTTTGCTGTTGCCTGGAAGCTGGTATTCACATACACCGCCACCATGCAACACGTGTTTGAGAACATGTACACTGACACATATATGGCATTGTAGAATGAACCTCCCTCTGTCAACGAGCTCGGAACACGTGCACAGAAACATGCCACTCCGCAGTTTTCGTCGCTGCCGGTGAAAGGGGAGTATGACCCCCGGTCGTTATCCGTAGGCCATACACGATCACAATTGGCCTCTGTTCCACATGGCAGCGAGGTGCGACGCGTGGGGGAGAATCAGTCGTTGACGGCATCCACAACCGGTGCCTTCTCCCAATTCCGTCGTAGGTTTTCCCTCAGAGGCGCCAGTTCTCTCGGGAGTCCTGTATCTGACGAGCCTGTGCCGGAGTATCAGCCCCGTAGCACTTTTTCACACTCTGACAGACCCCTGGGCTAATTCTGACCTGTGATATAATACATCTCCACTCTGATTTGTTCATAGTATGGCCTTGAACTCTTTTTTGAAGTAAATCGGTAGGATTGACTTTTGCCTATACCTGCATGGGTTATCGCGTTCAAATTCTATAGACACTGACTTACGTTGGTTCGTATGGTATCGTTAGGTGTTGATCCATGCTTGTGGTATATCCATCGAAATTTCGTACTCTGTTCGCATGTTCCAATCATATTCTGACTTCGTAGGGCTTTGCATAATGTGACTGCGTCAGCCAGCCGATACCACATCACCTTTGTAGGCGTCCGGAGTGTTGGTAATTAGTATTCGTCGCGCATCCCAACGACCAGTCAGTTAATCACTCGTCAAGCAAAACTTGAAATGCATGCGAAACTACAAGGAACAGTTTGAAGATCGATTTCCAGCCGTGCTAACGCATTCAAATTAACACGATTTTTGAGCCCATCGAGCAACAAAGGGTGAGTCACCATTGCGAGTCACCGTCGAGTCGGCATGTACAGTAGTGATCTTGACGAACGATGATGACTGGAGCAAGCACCAAACGCACAGATAAAAATCGGTACATTCCTCAAACCTTGAGAGCTCTCCTGCCAACAAGTAGCGTGGAAAGTAAAAGAGTTGGTTGACATTGAATTGAGGAAACCATCTAACGTGCCTCTCCTCACCGATCTGACCGTAACTCGCTCAGCCTGCATCCCGTGGGTCGATCGGCCATGGTGAGATCCGGTTGTTGACACGAAGATTCAATTGGATAGATCGAGGAGACTACTGCCTCCGTGGGAGGTCGCTCCTCGGGAGAGAGACCACTGTTAAATCATATTCAATGTGAATCCTTCGACGTATCCGGATAATCCTGCTTGGCCACGCAGGGCCAAGCATAGTATCCTATCAGCGTTGTATAATTCAGTAGTGCTCAGTCTCGTTTGCAGTGGGCATGCGAGGTCCACTTGGGTACAGCGCTTTGTTTCGCTATTTGGACCCATATGCCGTTTCCTCTTCCGGGCGTGTTCCCTATTTATATGTGGTATGAAAGCTCTTGTCCAAGAGCGCTCTGCGAGTGGGTTTAGAAGTGACAGGTTACATCAAGAGATAACATCATCTTTACCTGCCCTTTCTCTTTATTCCCGAGTCGTCCTCTAGACTCGACCATGATACCGCAAGCCTGAGGTCTGAAGAGATCGGGGGCGCAGACATGCCGGTTAACCTAGCTTTGGCCCCTGCCAAGTACAAAACAGCTGCTGCGTTTCGACGCACCTCCGACCGGTTCTTTACCAGACAATACCTGCAAAAGAATGTGGATGAAGCAGCTCGGTTCCAGTGGGGCACACGTCCCTGAAGAGAAACATAATACTCCTTGTGGTCCCATCAAATGGTCTTCGTGGGACTATTTGCTCCGTTGCAACCCAGCACAAGGCTGTCAGTAGTGCTGTGGACCCTTGTAGAGTATGGATATAATTAAAACTTCCCACAGGTGAGGCTGAATTGACCATCGATCAAGCGTACTAAAACGACATCCTAAATGTTTGAATGTTCACCCCCCGATTTTAATGGTGTCCAACCTGAGCCGTCTAAATACATATGTCCGAGGTTCTCTTCTTGAGTGGCGCGGGTCTCTGCCTTATAGTGAAACCACAGAGAACTGATGCTTGACTGCTAGTAAGTGGCAGCTGTTTCTCGATGTCAACCAGACGGGATGGGAGCATCAGGAATGACACCGAAACACGCTCCCATGCGAGGTGGGGAACAGAAAGCCACCAGGCCGCAAGATGAAGACGAACGAAAGCGACATCGTGGGAGAGGACAAGGGACACTCGGCGCGTGCGGCGTCAGTAATCACGAGGAGCCTGCCAATGCGACCCGGGCCTGCGATATCCCTGTATACACGAGCCAGGACAGTACAACGTCTACGGAGAGCGCCCATTCCTTTATTCACGACCCCTGCCTCCCACCAGCGCGTACAGTATGTCAGTACTATGTTTCACATTCTTACCTGTATCTGCTGATGCACGTAAGTATCGTTGGTAAACACAAACATTCGGCTTGCTTCCCCCTAGGTTTCATTACGGTAGTGAGTTGATAGTGGCCCGATCAATATCAATCCTGGTTTGTTGTTCGGTAGCGCCGTAGTGGGTTGATCCCATGATAGCTATGGTCCGATCAATATCAATTTTGGTTTGTTGTTCGGCAGCGCCGCAGGACTGCCTCTGCCATTCTAATTCTCTACAAGGATTTAGTTAGTGCCCGTTCGAGCCCTTTTTTGCACGGCACAATTCGACGGCAGCTGGTCCTATTCCCCTGAATTGGATCCCTGAAACACACAGGACCGACTTGGACATACTAGTTGGGAAATACTCGAGCTCACTGCATAACCTGAGTCGTTAGCTATTGACCCAATGATCTTTGCTAAGGTACAAGCTAATGTCGATCTAGCGCAACTTCAGAGTATTTTCTCACTTTAATCCTGCAAGTCGTTTATCTTGGTCTCGCCAGCTATACGGGTCACAGAAGGAGAAGTATCCCTCGGCGATACCTATTCAATGCACCGAGAGATGAAACAGACGACAAGTCTCAGCAACGTGTTGTTTGCCGAACTACCGGTACACTTGGCCGCCACTGGGAGTTTGAAACCAAAACTAACACCATTAGACACTGCCGCAGGTCAATATGAAAACACCCACTCATTCATTTCTGCGTTCTCTTGGTAAGCCGTCACGCAGTCATCTACTGAGATACCAGAGCTCTCCTGCTCAGCCGCCTTCAAGTCACTGATGCGTGCGTCTGATGCTTCGGAAACCCAAGGCACCATGCTCTGTCCTATCGGACGGGACGTCCGTCACAGCGATTTTGGGTTTCACGCAGCGATACCCGCGTGTCACCGACCTCGGCCAAAACCTGGTGCGCGACTTTGTAACCGATCATCTTCTTGATGCGTCTGCCATCCTCTGCCGCTAATGCCCATCCGTTAAATCGTCCTTTCAACTTCACCGACTCCAATCTTCTTTCCACGACAACCGCATGGATCTCCCTCAGCTTGCTCTCATAGGGGAGATGGACACAATCTGGATGAACAATATCCTATTTCGTAGTGTCTTATGCTCACCTTCTGTCCATAAAACTGACCATTCCTCCTAGTCATGATCACTACCACTGTTGTGTATGATTACAGTCAGTGATACTTGCCTCTCATGGTTTCTTCATATTCAAGAGCAAAGGTGAAACATTAGTCCTTGTGTTCTTTGATGAGGTAACTTTCATTCTCATGATATCCATATCCCAATTGCTGACAATTTTCTAGATAAAATATATTTGGGTAATTGGCCTGAGTCTACTCTTCTCAGTGCCCAGGATAATAGTACTACATTCTGATGATTATAGAACAAACCCTGGACATTGGTATCTACTTTATTTGTTCTTGTATGTGCTGTTTTGAGGGTGCCTGATAACAAAAACAAGTAATGTTGTTTAGGTGCGCTATTTTGGACCATGCTATCCCATGTATGTTTATGTATGGCTTTCTCTGGCATTTCAATTGATCCACAATTTTTGCATTAGATTCTTCCATCTGAGTGTGTACAGAACATAAAGTACTGTATTTAACAATCTGACTCCTACCAATAAAGGTGGTTCCAAATTTCTCCCTGTCTCTGGCAAGGTATTTCCCCATCCCATCAATAATCAATAATACATTGATAACACTTAAAAATTCAATTACTTTAGCTGTAGGTATATATTGATCAGTATATTCAAGCAACTGATCTCATGACAATAGATGTGAGCACAATTGGCATGTGATTATGATGCCCACTGAGTATAGCTCTGACTTGAGGTGATGCAATGAGCTCAGCCATTCCTTTATTTTGCTTCTGGATTTTCATGACTGCTGCAGAGTGTATGTTTCAATTTTGTTTCTGACACAATGACTTACATTGCTTGATGCAGTGGTAATGATTCTTCGTGTATGGGCATTGTACAATTGTTCAAGATTTGTACTTGGCTCTCTCCTCACCTTCTACACTGTGGAGATGATCTCAGCACTGGTGAATTATGTGCTTCTCACTGTTCATTGGGCCACTAATAATGATGGTAAGTTGAAATTACATTATATTATGTGCGATAAAAAGGCCCCCTCCACCCATCTAGACATACATTACTCTGTTACACAAGTCCTCAACCTTTCAATCTGCTCGCCTGCCATCAACTATCCCACATGGCCCCTTGTTTTGACTGCTGCGATTCGGATGACTCTTGGCGCATTGATGTGCTTTCTCACTGCCATCAAATTTATCAGGGAATTGCGACAAATGCACAGAGTGACCAAATCCTTCCAACTCAACCACTATATGAAATCTCTTGTGAGGGATGGTGTGATCTACTTTATTGTGTATGTCCTCATCATATTCTGTTTTCGGTCAAGTTCTTTTCCACTGCATTGTGCTAACAGCCATTATGATCAGTATCCTTTGGTATTCGCTCTTCACTGTGCTGGGCGACCTGAGTACTGTCTACAGTCTTTTCTTATACCAACAATGGCCTGTTAATGCACTAGAACATATACCCCATGTTGTTCTTGTCCCCAGATTTATATTGAGCTTACGAGAGCTCTATGCGAACGATCTTGAAGGCAGACGAGGGAGTTATATCGATACGGCTTTCGGTTTTGGCTCGGGGCTGGCGCGTAGCACTGTTGGGAGTGAGATGGAATTCAGAGATCCTAGGGAAAACGACAGCGATGAAATACAGATGGAGGAAATCCAGGAAGTACGTCGCACAAGCGATTGCGCATGACGAAGGCGGCGCTCGACTCCTTATGATAAATGTATATCTGTTCTATTCCGCTTGCTTCTTATAGATCGTTACTATCACTTCACTCGATGCCTCTCATAGCATTATTTATTTTATTTCGTGAGCTGGCTCAAATTTCTTTTGCATGACCAACTACTATGTATTATTTCTGCGTGTTTCAAATGTGACTGTTCTCTATTACACGGTGGAAATGATCTCGGCTCAGCTAACCGGTGCCCAATCGTTTTCGCGGATCCTAGGGTGAATGGGGGGCGACGACGAACGGGGTAATGAAATACGGAATTGATGGAGGGTTTCCAGGAAGCGCGTCACACGGGCAGATATGCGTGACGGAGTCGTGTTGTGGGATATCTGGATCAGGTTGTTCGGTATCCGAAGATGCGTATAAATGTTTTTTCATGAGCCGATTACCAGCGGTGAACCAGAACCCAGCCACAACTGCTGAAAGCGGAGGACCATCTTTTGGTGCATATATGTCTGGCCCGACATTATCTCCGAACTGAACAGGAAAACGAAGGACTGAAACTTTCGTGGTAGAAACAAATAGATGGCCACGACTAATGAGATAGTGGATACATGTACCTGTGCCTCCTCTCAAGTATCCGTTCCGTGTTCTTGTCCGGTGAAATCCGTTCTGGGGTCTTGTCCGCTTTGAAAGAAAGACAGGCTGGGAGAACAATCTCTTCCATTTGTTCCGGTAACCTATCCAGCGCTAGCCAAGTCATCACTCGGGGCATGCGATAGACTCAAAGGGGGTGACAATTGATGCGCAGGCGAATCAGAATGACTCGACCATGATACCGCAAGGTCTGTCAGAGGCTGGGATCGAGGACAACAGGCCAAAAAATCACGGATGGTATAGACTACGAGGTCGCTCTGGGGTCGTCCCTCTGGCGGCGCCCAACACCGTTGGATCATATCCCAGTGCGAATCCTGCAGTACTTCACACACTGGTCGGCCGGGTTTTTGACCCTTTGCTAAGCATACCACGACGGCCGCATCTTGACGTACTTCCGACCATGGTAGTTTGCCAGACAACACCTGCAGAATTCAGAAATTAGAACAGGGCTATCTCCGGTGGGTAGTAGGCATACGTGAAGTGCGACACAACCGAAAGAATATATGTCGCTCTTTTCCCAGTCAAACGCCTTTTCCGAGTCGATTTGCTCCGGAGAAACCCAGCGCAAGCAACCCAATCGCATGGTGGATCTTTGTAGGTATGTTAGTGCCTCTGGAATCTTCCCCACCATCGAAGCAAATCCAAAATCGGTTATGCGAGCGGTATAATCTTGATCGGGAAGGATATTGTTCTGTCTTTTCATTGGTTTAGAGGTTGATAAGAATTCTAGTTCGACGTACAGAGTTCAGGTCACCGTGGGCAATCGAGAGAGAATGCACTGAAGTATGTTTTCATTCCAGGCTTGCCAACGACGACACAGTGACCCACGGTAATGTAACCCAATTGCGGTGTCGAGTAGCTATATGAGGTCAGAATGCACACGACGGTAATATC
>JBBPTV010000769.1:0-15465 GCA_038094275.1 Tubosaeta brunneosetosa | reverse complement strand
TGTAGTAACACAGTGACTATACAGTCTCAGTAGGGACACAGTATAAATATATAGCCTATATAGTCAACCATATGACAATATAGGCTACATAGTATTATACATGCTACCACTAACTACCAAATACTATTTAGACTGTTGTATATTGCTCTCTACAGTAGTTTTTGCTTTTTCCTGATGCATGTTTCCATGTACCTGTCCTGGTCCAGCATGTGTCACCATTGTAACTATCACCGGTATCATCCTTTCTCTTGGAAGCATGCTTCTGGTTGTTCTGCCTCTTCCCCTTCTTTGAATCTGAAGCTCCAGGTCTCAGATTCCAGTCCAAGTTATCTCTGGATTGTCTGGATGTTGATCCCTCAGCAGGAGATGGGACAAGGAGGAAGCTGGATAATTGGAAAGGAATGAGCATCATTAGACTAAAAGGAATCATCTGCAAACCCATCATTCATGGCAATGTCCTGTGCTTCATTGGTCCATCCATCATTGATAACCATGGACTGATTGTCCCAGCCATCATAGGTGGTTTCCTCTTCTTCCAGAACAGGAGAAAGAGGACCCATACCCATGTAGTTCTCTATATGGCATTGGCAGATGATCCTCTTAGGTATGGGTACAGGTTGCCAATTGGTGACCCATGAACCTGCTACCCATCTGTCACAAACCTGTGACATACCTGTGGGTAATGATGCCATACCTGTGCCAATGGCTAGTGAACACCATGGGTTGGGTAACCCATGGTGGGTCATGGGTATGGGTACCTGTGGGTATGGGTATGGGTCACCATATTTAAACCCACTAAAAACCCATGACCCATGGCTGATCAGCAACCTATGTGCCAATTGTTGGATTCATCTACTGAGCAGGCTGAAGATACACAAGATCCTGGTAGTGTGATGCATAATTTACTCTAATTAGAGTAAGCAGATGATGCTATATCTGCTGTGGCTAACATAGCTGCCATAATGCATCATGTAGTGCAATAGTGCAAAATCTACATACAATGTACCCATACCTGGCAGTCCTATGTCATTCCTATGCTTTTTGGAGATTATATAGCCACTCTTTAAACATCCAAACATATCCACATTTGGACACATGGATGTAAGGTGAAAACCAAAAAAGCGGTCAACCACCCCCACTTGTTCTTAAGGGCAGCTATCTAGCACAGTAGTGTACATATGGTACATCCTAAATCCAAGTTTGCGAAAGGTTTGCTTCAGAATTGAGGGCAGGAAAGCCAAAATAACATATGAAATGTGTGAGAAACAAAACATATATTCGCATTTTTGATTGACTACACATATCCCTAGGCAGATATGGTTCCCAAGTAGTCCATATACATTAGAATGATGTCCCAGAAGCCCAGGAAGCAGGGGCCTTTCCCTGAGCAAGCAGGAGTAGATACATTTCTATCCTAGGATTGGTTAAATTTGGTTTGCATTTTTGATATGTTAGGTAATCAAACAATGTAAAATAGTTCAAGGGTGCTCTATATATGTATCTACAGGGACACAGTAGATCATGGCTCCTAGATCAGTGCTTGAAATGAAATGAAATGATTAGATCATCATACCCATATGATCAATATGTACCCCACCTTTGCTTTGTCCATCAGGGCAACCATATGGGCCTCTGAGTGACATCTGATACATCATAGATCTAAGTTTATGAAAGGTGTGCTGCAGAATTGACAGCAGGAAAAGTCAAACAGTGAACAGAAAAGTATGAGAAAGTGTTTGAGCACTAGGAGATTTACAAAATCATACCAATAATCCTTCAACATATTGTTCAAACAAGGTTAGAGGGCATTGGATGGGTCTATAGCATCATCAGAAAGTGTCCTGACCAAATGAGATTGTGGATTAGCTATCAGGTTTGGTACTTTGTTGCTGTCTTTTGGTCCAACCCATGGGTTAACATCAGCATTACCCACTGTGGGTTGTGACCCATGCACCCGTGGGAAAGACCCATACCTGTGGGTCTATGGGTGTGGGTTTTGGTGGGTACGGGTATGGGTTGGCCTCTAGACACCCAAGGGTTACCCATGGTGTTCACTACCTGTATTTAAGAATCGTCTCCCTGTACTCTAGAATAACAAGAACAACAATAGCAGATTTCTCTTCTCTCTTACTCACCCTCATCTTAAATCTTCCAATCATCAAGCATCTCGAATGGTGAGCGACTGCTGTGTTCTTGATTACCTAATCAAACTTTCTTATCTTGGCTCATCTCACCATCCCTCAAACTTGCATTCACCATCGTTGCCAACACCAGCTTCGACTCTACAGTCAACAATAAGTCAAACCAGCAATACTACAAATGCCAATATTGCGGCCTGAATGGAGCTGGTGCTCAAATTGAGGGGAGAGATCATCTTCCTTTGAAACATATTACAGTAAAGCAGTGCCCCTTGAAGGCAATGGCAATAATTCTCCATTCTGTGGTATCACATGCCACTGACGTTGAGAGGTATTTCTCAGGACTTGGGGGTATAAAACAGCTGACAGTGGACAATGGGATGTCAATACTCTCTTGTCAACAGAGGGAATTACCAGTACTCCTTGATACTGAGCAAGGTAGTAGTACAATATAGTATTGCCAGATAGTATGCCTCAGTTATACACAAGAAATGTCTACCAAAATGTTCTGCCGCATTCTGCCATTCTGCCAATTGCCGTTCTGCTGTTCTGCTGGCAGACTCAAGCTGGAAATAGTTCTGCCCACAGCACTAGGTGCATGCCCATCATTCTGCAACAAGATGGAACTCCTAAATGCCATTGATCAGCTCCCCTCAGGAGTCAGTTGGCAATGTGAGGGCATCACACTCACTGGCTTATGGGGAATCTGATGTTCCATGATCACTTGTGATACACCCCTGAGAGACTTTTTACAAAGAACACTGGAGGTGACAGAGTAATCAATGAGACATGGACAGGGAACTGGTGGTGGGACATACAGGTAAGTAGGTAACTTCTCATAGAAGAGGATAATACAGACTCAATAGCATATAGTCTCGATTACCCGTTGGTGCTACTGTCTCTCCGATCATCTTGTCATCAGATAAGACCCAGTTGTCCCACTTCCATGGCAACAAGGCCACATGGCCAGTTTATCTTACCATTGGGAATCTAGCCAAGGATGTGCATTGCTGTGCATTGACCCATGGTACAATCTTGTTGGGGTACCTTCCAATTGTGCAACTTGATGGATTTTCTGAGAAGATGAAGCCTCTTGCCAAGTACCACCTGTTCCATTACTGCATGAGTAAGATTCTCGACTCATTGGGCACAGCTGGTCGGGTGGGCATACCTATGGTCTGTGTGGACTCCAAGCTTCATCATGTCTGGCCAATTGTTGCTGCCTATGTTGCCAACTATCCCAAACAATGCTTGGTTGCTTGCTGCATGGAGAACTGGTGCCCACTCTGCAAAGTCCCTCCACATTCTTGTGGAGAACATATTCAGTCTGATAAACAGAAGGTCTATGAGACACTTCATATTCTTAGCTGCTATGAAGACCCACAGGCTCCTGTCAACATCAAGAACTTGTTTAAGGACCTAGGACTCCAGGCAGTCTACCCACCTTTCTGGGTGACCTTGCCCCACTATGATCTTTTATGCATTCACCCCAGATCTTCTACACCAACTGCATAAAGGCGTCTTCAAAGACCATCTGGTGAAATGGTGTATGAGCATCATAGGTGCCAAGGAGGTCAATTCCCGCTTCAAGACGATGACTACTCACCCAGGCCTGTGTCATTTCAAAGGTGAAATCTCTGCTATCTCACAATGGACTGGTAAAGAGCATAAGGAGATGGAGAAAGTATTTGCTGGGCTTGTGGCAAGTGGTCAGAACCCATGCATGGTATCTGCTGTGCGTTCTGCTCTTGACTTCATCTTCTTGTCCTCACTACAGTCACACACAGCACAGTCCCTCAGCACTCTTAAAGAAGCTCTAGAAAAGTTCCATGCCAACAAAGCAGTTTTCATCAAGCTTGGAGGTCACAAATCAACTCACTTTAACATCCCAAAAATCCATGCAATGGAACATTACATCAATCTGATCTGGCTGTTTGGCTCTGCAGATGGGTTTAACACCGAGTCACCTGAATGACTCCATATTGACTATGCAAAAGATGCATACCGTGCGACAAACAAGAAGGACTTTCTTATTCAAATGACAGTCTGGCTCTGCTGTCAGGAGGCAATTGACCAACATTCAGTCTTCATCAATTGGTGTCAGCAATCACATCGGAGACCTGGTGAGAATGTAGACATACCATAAGAGTTGGCAGAAGATGGGGAGCCCAATGATGGGGGACATGTTGGCAAAGACAAGTCAGTGGCGGAAGAATCCGAAGGTAGTATGGTTCTGACAGCAGGACCCTCTACCATGCCACAACAACGCCACACTGTTTTGAGCAAGGTCGCCATCCAGCACCCAACCCACTTGCACCAGGTGTTGGCCAGCAAAATTATCAAAGAACAGCATGTGTCTCATTTCTTGCAATCACTCAAAGAATACCTTACATCGGTGCACATCCAATTTGATCCACAACCTTTCAATACTTTCAACCTCTACAATTGGTTGGTATTCCAGCTTCCTCCAATCCTCGAGGTTGGTGGATCAAAGCCGACAAGCATAGTCCACGCATCACTACCCCATCCTCAGTGGTTGAGATGACCACCAGAAAGTGTACACCTTGACTTCGCCCTTGTTGAATGCAGCAATCCAAATCCAACAACAGCAGGCACTGTGATTGAAGGTGAGGATGGTGACCAGCAACTTGGATGTCAATTAACTGGTGTCATGCTATCAGGATTACATGTTGCACAGATCTGTGCCATCTTCACCATCCCCGAGTACTTCCCTTCACATGAGCAAGCCAATGGACCTCTCACATACATAGAATGGTTCACTCCATTTCGCACCAAGGATGCACACAGCGGACTATATGTGGTGTCACAGTCAACACACAGCCATCATCGGCATGGTGAGGTGATCCCAGTGCACAAAATAGTGCGTGGGTGTCACTTGATACCAGACTTTGGATGCAAAGTCAGCTCTCAGTGGACAGTAAACAATGTTGGGACCGCATGCAATCGTTTTTTCATGAATGCATACATAGACCTCCATACTTTTTGTCTATTGAGAATGAACAGATGCAGTGTGCTCTAAAGCTTGCCAATCGCCTGAGACTGCACCGTTCATGCTTTGGTAGTAGTAGTAAATACTATGCACACTAGCTATGTGACAGTGTCACAGACAAGGTGAATCCCATGCAAGTGGAGACCAAGCTGAAGGGTTTAAGTCATAAAAATGCGGTGTAAAGATGCCACTGTACGTACATCAATCCCTTTACACCAGTCACAGATTATGTGGCACTAGTGAGTTCAATTCAGAAGTCAGGTACAGTGCTATGCAGATGATGATATGACTTACCTTTGCAGCATTCAATGGCTCATCAAAGGCTAGAACAGTGAAGTGGGGTATAACTATTGATGTCGGGTATGTTTCAGCAGCCGGCGCATCAACAGGAATGCACACCCATGGTGGGCGAGGGCTTCTGTTGGATGTGTTCCAGGAAGCAACCACAACTGGGGGACTTGCCATGAGTCCAACAGTGACATTACTGTGCTGTTTGCTGGTGTAAGCACAGGTCACAAGGACATGCCAGTCATTCAACTGAGAGAGACTGATTAATGCCCGTTTTGACAATTCACGAAGAATAACATTCCTACCTTATCAAGAATGCGAACAGTGTGAAAAAGCATCTTGTTTGCAGTGATGTCAAGCATGGTGTCGCCTGCAAAGGGTATATGGCGAAAGAGAACGTCTTGGGCGAGTAGTACCTGTCACCAGCAAATCAATTGCATGAGTGAGGGACAAGATCTCATCAAAATCAGAAGGGTCTCACTAGGTATGGCACTGGGAGACCAGGGTCATCATCAAGGGAGAGCGCAGCTTGAATGATCTCATCAAGAAGAGCCTGCGAGTCGTCAGAGTCAACACTTGAAGAACTTGACGAAGTAGATTCAACGAGCATGTCAGATTCTGAGTCACTGAAAGAAGGTGAGTTGGGGAGGAGTACAGAAGCATCCGATGGTCCATGGTTGCTGTCAGGAGGCATTGCTGAATGGGATGCAGTTGGTTCAACTAGTAGAATGTCGGCAAGGCCCAGCTTGAAGAAAATTGCTGTGCACCTGAAATGACTCTGAGCTACCACTGGGCCAGCTGGCCAGCCACTGCTATGCAACACTACGGAGGGTTAACCGAGTCAGTCAGATCATTCCTTAGTCACAGGGTGATGACAGGCGGAGCATTGTAGTCATTGTAGTACCAACAGTGAACTCCGTAGCATGAGGGGTACTATATAGTGCTACGTAGATGCTGATAACTATATAACTCTACATAGCATGGTGCATGCTACATAGCACACCTCTCACTATGTAGCAGATATGCGTTTCCAGATGTACAGATACCATATAACATTTCCATTGTGAGCGACGGTCGGAAACAACTAGTCGGGCTCGTTCGTCGTCCATTGGGCCCGGCCGGAAACAAGGGCCCAGCAACTAACAGTGGAACATGCAACGCAAAATGCCATGTCAACACAGTACGACGCTACTTCTCCGGTACGGATGTCCGGTATACTCGGTCGACTTAGCCAAAGAAAGCAATTCAGCACCATCAATTAGCAAACACAAGGGACCGATTCGATCGTTAGATCGCAGTACATGTAGTAGCACCAAAAAAAAACACGATACGTATCAAGAAGCCAAAAGGAAATACGTTGGCTCGAAATCATAGGAAAGCATAGAAGATAAATGCATACTTCGTGATCACTCAACGAAGAAAGACCAAGGTATGAAACAAAAACAGAAGGAAACGCACCCTGGGTACCAAACTCAAATCCCGACATGCACAAACACGATCCGCTTCTCCAGCGGGACTTCCCCGGTAGTCTCAATCACCGCCGTATTCAAAGCGGCAGCCGCGTGCTCAAAATCAATGTGCGGATGCTTGAACATCTCCTTGTAGAATCGAGTGACCACCTCATGCGCGATCGCGTCGTCGACCCGCCACAACGTCCCAATTACCCCGTTGAACCCTGCGAGCTCCATCCCCGCTGCAAGATGGAGCACTTCATCCGGGGTCGACGCATCTCCCTTGGCCGTGTGACATGCCGACAGGAACGCGAACTCGGAATTCCTGTAGTGCTCCTGGATGATCCGCATCAGCGTGAGCTTCCCGTCCCCCATCGCGAACCACGAGTCAAACGGTTTTTCGGCGTGCTGAGACCCGTGGCAGGCGACGTGGACCCAGCGGTGGTCTCGAAATGCTTGTATGGCCCCTTCAATGAATGCCGCGGGTCCGATGACACTTTCGAACGATACGCTTGTAGGCATGTTCGTCTCGTCGCGGATCCTCCGAATTTCGTGTTCTACCTCTGGGAGCTGGCCCAACCCGGTGTCTGTACTCGGGTACGCCTGACCGACAGCGACAAACGAAAGGAGGTTCGGTGTTTCAGAGGTGTCGCGAACCTTCCTCTGAGATTGAATACGATCGCACGCACGGATGAGAGCTGAGAGAGAGGGCGCATAGGAAGAGACATAGATGTCCATGAAGTTCTTCTTCCCCTTCCGATGTGGACCTGCAGCATGGAGCGGCAGGAGCGTGAATTTCGACGTCGGGCACCACCAAATACGCGATCCCGGACGAAGTTGAACATCGTTTTCCAGGACAAAGGCAATTCGCTCGACCACGGACGTCCACAAGTCGCGCAATACTTCCTTCACATACAATTCTCTGTGTGAACCATAGGCATGCGAGTCCCGGGTCAATTCCGATAATTGGTCACATAGCTGGATCACATCGCCGAGCGAGCAACCAAGGGGCACGTGAACGGGTGCGCGATCGTGGAGGACAACGAGGGATTCGCAACTGTGTTTGCTTGCATTGACAATGACGACCGGCCCATCTTTAGCAGCTCGTTGAAGGTCATCAAAGTGGGGAGGTAAGAGGAACCGTGAGAAACCATCCAAGCTGCGAATCTTGCCTACAACACGCTCCCATTCCTCTTTCATATGCCAATATTGATCCGCTACGTTGCCTGTACCCTGTTGTGCATACTTCTTGAGATCTTTGCTCAATCGCACAAATGTCCTGCCTAGTTCACGTCCTCGACTACTGTGGCTTTTTAGCATGGCCACAGAGATGTCAAAACGGGCAAGTTGATTCCAAAGGATTCCTCGACCTTGTTCCAGCAGCATAACAGCCATCTGGAGGTTTCCATGGTGTGTTGCACATGAGAATACATCATTAGCTGCATTAGCTACCTTTACTTGCATTGTCCCATGTCTTGACTCCAGTGAAGAACTGAGGGATGTGAAGTGAACCAGTGTGCTGAGCAATGTTTGATATGCCTCCAAGACTGAATGATGGTTATGCTTTTCAGCATCCTCAACCCAGTCCTGGGTTGCCTTCAATAAATTTAGTGAGGCAGCAGGACTACATTCCTTCAATAGTTTGTAAGCCTCAAATGCTTCATTGACTAAAGAAAGCTGCTGAGCAGGGGCATAAGACTGTTTGAAGAACTTGGAACTGGATAAAAGAAGAGTGGCTGCAGCTAATTGACCAGCATTGAATGCAAAAGATCTGTGATAGGCTGGGTATGTTTTCAATGCCTGTCTGAACAAATTGATTGCCCTTTCTAAGTCAGATTGGTCTTTGATTCTGGCATAGCGACCCATAAGTGACAATGCGAGATTTTGAAGGGCAAGCCCATGACCTTTGTGGCCTGGTGGCTGGAACTTAAGAGATTTTTCCTCAAGATCAAGGCTTCTGTTCAGATCTGGTAGCATGCCCAACTTTCTATACCTTGCATTTAGAGAATCTGCAAGGTCATTCAAAGCCATAACATAATCTGGATGACCTGGTGGAGAAAGTTCAAGTACTCTTTCATTCATCTTAATAGCTCTATTCAGGTCTGTAATGTCATTCTGTGCATAGTAACGATTCTGCAGGGATCTTGCAAATGATCCAAGAGCATCTGAGTGATCTGGATGCCCCAATGGGCAGAAATTCAACCATCTTTGGTTCATGTCTATGAGTATGTTCAGATCTTCCTTATTTTGTTGTATGTAATAATGTCTTGATAAGACCATTGCAAGTTCTCCAATAGCACCAGCATGTTCAGGATGTCCTTCAGGGCAAAGGTCAAGTCTTCTTTTCCTGACATCAATGGCTCTATTGAGGTCTATAATGTTACCCCAATAATCATAGCAGTTTGAAAAAGAGACTCCAAGATCATTCAGAACATTGGTGTGCTCTGAATGGCCTAAAGGACAGAGATCTAATCTTGCCAGATCCATTTCAATTTGTGTGGATATGATAGCCACATTTTTGGACCCTCTTCCAAACTGGTATAGCTTCATGCTGTACTTTGAAATAGCAGACAGACAGTCATGTCCATCTGATACTATCTACAGCAGGGGTTCAATAACATATGTATGAGTTCATTTGCAAGGAGTGCTCACCAACACTTGAGTTATCCTGCATGTGATTGAGAGGATTGCAGAACCTGAGATTCCTGGCACATAACCTAGCACACTACCATTTGTGATCATGTACAGAAGAAAAAAAATGAGAGCTACATTTCCAAGAATTGCCAGACTTTAGCAAGCTGGCTACATCTTTGACCATTGCATTGCCCAATGGTTGCTTGTCCCATTCATGGGTTGGCACCTCAGGTAGAGTCCATATGGCCACTGTGACAATTTCAGAAATAGGTGCAGAGCTAGGAAGAAATGGTAAGCAAGAATAATCATATGAATGATGAAACTAACAAGAGGAAGGGATGATTCCATGTTATAGTCAGGCCATCCTTTGACAGTTTTCCACAGCATGTTATTTTAGATGTATCTTGAACACACACAGTGACATGGATGTGCTCTTTTGGAAGGGATGGTGAGAGGGTTAGCTGATCAACTACATAAGGAACATGAGCACATCAACATGGGTATACTGACTAAGGGAAGCTCACCTGTGACCTGAAAGGTAATGTCTTCAGGTTGTTTGTGCTTTAAAACCACCAATTTCAATTTCATCCACTCCCTCTGGAGCAGCATGTCAGGTGGTGGGTCCACAATAGAAGGGGTCAATTGGATCGCTTCTTCAAGCATTGTGATCGATTCATTGAGGTCGACGGGGTCTTTGGATAGGTAATAACGATTCCCCAATGCAAGACCAAGATTGGCCACCCTTTGTTGCCTGTCAAAATAGTGCCGTGGAATATCTTCTACCGCTTGACGCAACGTTGGAATTAACTTGCTAGCATCGGCTACACTGTTGAGGCTCATAGCCGTATAAAGATCGCAAGTCTGGAGTACCAGATCAACAGCTCTGCGTTCATGGCTGCCTGTGGCGCAAATATTCCGAGCCTCCGTGGCGAGTTCTGTGACTTCACCTGGATTGAACCCTCTGGCATCCTGCTTCTCGTAGTAAAATAGGAGAGCTTGAGCTAGTCGTATTAACGTCGCAGGTCGATCCGGATGATCAGGCTCTCGCAATTTGAGCGATTCTCGGTAGTACGAAATGGATGTTGAAAGGTTTGTACTTGAGCCGTCGGCCCGGGAGCAGCTGAAATATGCAAAGGCCAGGTTGGATAGTGCAGTGGAACGACATTGATGACCAGGAGGACAATAGCTTATGGCAGAACGGAAGTATTCAATAGAGGCTGTAATGTTCTCTTTCCTTGGGTCGTCACGATAGCGAAGCAGAGCATTGTGCCCATGATCGGTTAGCCGGGCAAGTTCGGAACACGTTTCCCAATCAAACTGATGAGAATGCACTTAGGAAAAAAGGTAGTTTCCAATAACCACATGCTTACATCATTATCTGTGCGAGCTGCGATTGATTGAGAGCTAAGGCATCGTTTCGTCTCAATAAGAACAGGAACTGAAGAATGAGGAGTTGAAGGTCCCCCTTTCTCCGGAGAAAATGTAACCGCTATGCAAATGTTCAGTGCTTACTACCACCGTACGCTCGATCCGTACTCACCGCATCGTCCCCCGAGCAAATGCGCAACTAGAATCTCTGCTTCGCAAAGACTTTCTCCATCACCTAGCATAGGAGATAACTCAAAGGATCCGCAAACCGAAAGCCGAACCTTGGCAGATGGTTTAGATGGTCTGGAGTTTATGAGAGGCATAACACTGGAGAACGAAGAGATTGTCTCACAATTGGATGCAAGTATCCCACTCGAGTGTGTCCTCATTCAGGCGTGCTGGCTTATTCCAAGTCTTCCTTTTTTTCTCATCGAATTCAACGAGGACAGAAAATCCGATGGGCATCCGACTCAAGCCGACAGGGAAATCATTAACCCGGATACCTATCAGTCAAACATCATACCTCTCCGGAAGAACAAAGGGAGAGGGATACATACGTGTGATGATGACATGGTTATCTGTAGGTGGCTTTACATTCCAAGATTTCTGAGCTTTCTGTTTGATACTAGTTTGAACTAGAGCAGTACCATCGTTGCTGAGAACGCAACCTGGTAAACATTTTAATGCCGTTGGCAAGTAATTTCACACCTTTCGCTACGGAGATATACGGACACTAAAATCAATCAGACTCTCACAAACAGCCACATGGATAGGATACTTGCGATCTTCGGGCTGGGAGACCAGCGAGTAGTTTGCCGACAAGAGTTCTCCAAGGTGATCTTTTTGCATGAAGTGTTCAAAGGTAACTTCCCCCTGGACAACAGGATCAAATACAGCTAGACGGAAAATACAATAGCGAACCGTCTCAATCAAGGAGATCCATTCGCTGTCATGTGCGACTGCCACAAGAGCATCCTGGTCCTAGGAAAAAAGTGAGGATGAATTGTATGATGATTCGAACACCTCAAACCTTGTCCAACAAGTATTCATTGATGAGATCCGACGGATGAAATGGTGGCTAAATGTAACTGAGATCAAACTAGGTGAAAGTTTGGTGATACGAACTGGTGATAACGTGGGATAATGCTCGACTTCTGCGCTAGCGTTTTGATGTCGACCCAAATCGCCTTTCCTGTCGAATAACCGCATAAGACGTTTCACGAGAGGACACTGGCTTTTGTGTGGCCGGATAGCGGGCACTGGGTGGACCTCCGGCTCAGCAGTGAGCCATCCGAGAACATCCCCCCGTACTGCGATCTTGAACCCACTTATGAAAACCGTTTGATTTTGGACATTTGGGCCAGATCCAGGTCCATCGCGGTATTCCACAGGAAAGGTAGGCACCCAGTCTCTCCCGGTGGTACCCGCGCCTTCCCGTGGTACGACCGCGATCTTTCGACGACCTCCCGCGTTGCCGGTATCATAGAACGACGCGAGAGACCAAGACCGCGCTTTACGAAACCCGGTAATCAGGTACAGGGAATTGTTGCTGATGCTGTCGCCGTAGTCCTTTTTCGCGTCTTCGTACCATTTCAACGCGTGCTTCATCGCCATGCTGCGAAAGCGCTCGTTTTTAGGAAGGCTGTGGGACATGGCACCGTCGGGGAGGATTAGAATGGCACCCTTATCGGACGTCGGTGTGAATTCATAATGCCCGGCCCTTTAGTCTGCGCATCAGCATCGTTTTTTCAACATCGCTTGTAACTAAGCGTCACCTGTGTGGATCACGGGGGCCCCGCACTATGCCAGGGGAAGTGATAACGCACCCAGGAGGATCAGCGTCGGATTGAACGATAATGTCGTGGTCAAGAAGCGAAATCGGTTCGAAACCAAGAGGAGCACCACCCCGCCGTCGATGGAGCTCATGATGTTCGCCATGAGTTATGTTGAGGAGAACATTGAATCTGCCCTCGCGGTCTACAAAACCGACGTCTCCAATCTGTAGTCCATCCCGCAGATAGCTAGTCGGGAGATTACTAGGCGGTTCTGGACACCACAAGGGGTATCCACGATGACTTGGAAGACATTTCGCGTACACATTCTGCGGAGACGTGTCCATGCTGCTCAGAGCAGGTGATGGAGAGGCTGGAGTAGAAAAGCGCTCGTGATACACACGTTTCGCTCACCTCGTGTTCTCGGAGTTTGCCGAGAGCGTTTATCGTGCCGTACGATGAGGAGCAATTGAGCTGACTTCCAAGGCACAACTCGAGTTGTAGATTGGCAATGGGAAATGAGGCAGTGGGCAACGAATCCATGTAAGCCAATATGATGGGATAAGTTGTTGATCTTCAATTCCGAACCATCCATCCACTTTATAAAGATGTATAAAAACAGAGATAAAAGGAACGGTGCTCGAAATGACTAGAAAAAGAGGGGGGGCTACAACGACATCCTCGGAAAGAACATGGAAGACTCGCATCAACATCTACCCATTCCTTCCCGACATTAAACAAAGGCAAACCCATTAATCTTGTCGAAAATAAGGATGTTAAAGTTGAGGTCGAAAAGAAAGGTCATTGGAAATACACCGTCTGCACTTCGCTCTGGGCAAACGCCAGGTTGCAATTCGGACAGCGTCGTTGACGGGTCGAAATCCGCGTGTCCACGCACGGCTTGCAAAACGCTAGCACAACCCGTCAGTACCGGCCCCAATCGCGAACGGTACAGCTAAACGTACTGTGCATGCACTTCGTCAACACGACCTCTCGCATGCCTTGTTTGCACGTCGTACATTTGACAATTTTCTGGAAAAACACCGGTGAACGCAGCGCATACCGATAACGAGGGCACCCACCCAAAGGCCTTCGTTCTCCTCCATAAGCGCTTCCTCCCTCGCGTTCGTAGGCACGACCGCCGAACTCATCTTCTTAATCCTCTTTTCCGCCTCCTTTTTCGTCCGCGAGATCTCTTCTGCGGCACTTTTCAATGCCGACTCCAGTCTACGCGTGTAAGATCCACGTTCCATCGCGAAGCCACGAACCTTGGCAAACATCACATCAGCTTGGTGATAAGAGCAGATGCATCCACGTACCTCCGCGGCATGCTTCTTCTCCGCTACCAGTTGTGCTTGACACTCGGTGAGCTCCATCCCGAGTAACCTGAGCTGCTTGTCCGCATTCTCAACCGTCTTGCGACCCATGATGCTCATCTTCTCTAGGTCCATCTGTCCAAGAACGTCATCAAAAAAAAAACGAAAAATTCAAATGGACGCACGAGTTGGCTGTTGAGTTGCTTCTCGACCTCACTGGCACGCTCGACAGCCTTGCCCTGCTTCTCAAGCTGCCGCGCCATCGCTTTGCGCTCCGATTCCCCCATCTCCTTTTCGCGCATCGCCGCAAAGTACTTGTTTTCCGCCTTGGCTTTCTGTGGACACCGTCATCCTCAGTCCACCTATAATCCACTCGTGCGACACACGCACCTCGTGGGCTGCCTTTTGCAATCTTTCCTCGGATGCGCCAAGGTCGAACACCTTCTTCTTCACCTGTTGATCCAAGCCCTCCCATAAAGAGGACAGTCGGTCAATCTCTGCAAACAAGGACGTCTCCGCTTGCGCCTGCTGCTCTGTCAAGAGCCTCAACTTCTGTAGCTCGCCGTCCTTGGCCCCAAGTTGATGCTCAAGAGTACGCATACCCAGCGCAGAGGAGTCGCCAAAGATGGACCGGTAGTGCGACAACTCTTTCGACGTCCTTGCAAGCTCTTCGCGCGCCGTTGCCTCGGCCTTGAGGTGTTGCGCCACATCGGGATGATCGGCGTTTAGTAAGGACAAGACCTGTTCAAACGCTGCAGATTTAGCTTCTGCCACCCTGATGAGCGCGTCAATCTGCAAGCCCAGAATAAATCCAATGCTGCTCTCACTCTAGCCTTTGCCTCAAATTGCGAACATAGTCAAGGTCGTCCGACTTGACCTCGAAAAAGTAGCGCATGAGGTCCTCGTCTCCAGTCATGGCTGCCAACCTAGCCTTATGTCGCGCAACCTCTGATTGCAGCTGTGATATCCGCTCCGAGCGCGACTCTGCGAGCTCCTTGAGCTCATGCATCGATTGGAGCTTGACCGAGTCCCTCGCTTTCCGCTCAGACAACTCAGCCCCATATTGATCCCGCAACTCTCGAACTCGAAGGTTATCCGCATCCCGTTTCGACAAGAGCGTCTTGAGTTCTTGCGTCGCTTGTTGTGCTGCAACCTACGTGATGTGAGAATAGTCTGCAAGTGCAACGTTTCGACGACGGACTTGGATCTCTTCCTCAAATTCTTTGCGTGAAGCTCGTAGTTCATCGAGCGTCTCGTTGAGTCGAGTGATTTCCTGCACGTTATCTGCCAGCTTGGCCTCTAGGTGTGATGCGTGGTCCAACAATAACTTGTAATGCGCGGTCTCGCTGACAGTCTCCACCGATGGCGATCTTAACTAGAAATAGACGATCAAGATAATTAAAGTTAGACCGTGTGATATACATACTTCTAGGCCCAATTGCGTCACTTGCTGGGTCAAACTGACGTTCTCGGCCTCCAGCGTCGAGA
>JBBPTV010000768.1:0-10878 GCA_038094275.1 Tubosaeta brunneosetosa | reverse complement strand
TTCCCAGGACGAGTCACGATACTGCGACGAGCGACGCGCTTCTCGCTCGTCAGGTAGGCTCTCAAGCGAGCTCCTTTCCTTCCCTGATCTGACGCTCACTCTTATTCTCCGTCGACCGCTGACCCGCTGCAGTGTCACCTCCAGACGTTCTCGATCTTGAGTCTCCTCTCCTTACCAGGGCTTTCATCCCCTTGCCCTTCAGCCCAAACACTCGCCACCACCTGAAGCCCTTGGATCTCACGATATCGCCGTACGATCAGACGAGCAAACTCTTTCCGGCTGCAGCGGGCCGGGAATCTGACTGGCGGGGTCGTCGTGGACGTCGTGGCGCGTTTAGGTCGGGCAAACGCACTTGGCCCACGTGTCTCCGATACGCCCCGTTCCGCAATGACGCCGCCACGCGACGTGGTCCATATATCGGTATGGCAGGCGTCTCGCCATGCCACGCTCGCGTGCTCATTGGCCGAGACCATTGGTCGTAGCGAGGGTTATCGAAGGAGGGGCACGACGGAACCATTGTACAGTCCGAGTACACCTCTATATATCCAGACCTTTCCGCGATGCTACACAACGAGCGTGATCTATCCCCTGTCAACATTACGACAGGTCGGCGTCGTACACATACCATGCAGCCTGAGTCACTGCCAGGGGGCGAATCGTTGCCATTGTCCGTGAGCGCACTGCCTTGATCAATGCCTCCCGGGTCTCCAAACCAACGGTCCCAGACGCGACGTCCATCTCCCCCTCCTGGTCGCACGCCCAACACGACTGTCAGCACCTCGAAACAGTCGCGCACATGTCAACCTCGCAGCAAAAGTGCCGGCTAAACACCCTCCACCGAATCGCCCCCTTTCACGGCAAGGTCGCCGACCTACTCTAAAGCCACTGAGATCCCGCCAGAATGGTGCCCCGTTCGCGTCGGAAGGGTACCCGCGACATACGGGAGTGGACCCGACATGAACCTAGGCGTCAGTGGAGGGCAGAGCGACACAACAACCCGAGCGTCGACCACGGCTGTCCGAGCTCTCATACGATAGATACCAGAGAGTGTGCTGTTCCGGAAGGTTTCATCTGCCTGGGCGTTCAGGGTCAACAGATTGGAGGCACACTCACCAAGGAGCATATCTGGGGTGCACAGTGTGCGGCAGAACTTGGGCCGTTCCAGCCCTGCAAGAGGAATGGGAGTGTCCCGCCCACGGAGTAAAAGCAGACGGGTAATGCACCGGCGGGGGGCGCAGCCTAGCCAGAGGTCATGGTCGGGTGCGTCTTGAGGAAGCCAGATGGTGAAAAACACGATGTCTATCCCAAGTGCGGACCATGGAGGCCAACAGAGCGTGCCCCTCCGGAATGTCTAATCTGCCCAGACGCTCAGGGTCAACGCAGCGTCACTTTGATGTCTGGGCATAGTATGAGGCAGAACTCTGGCCGCTCCACTTCCGCAAGAGGACGAGGACTTGGGGAAGGGACGCATCGGACGAGGTGGCGAGGTGCCTCAAACGCTTGATCAATCGCGATCACAATCTCCGCCACCGCATGTCTCTCCGAGGGCGAATGATGGAGTGCTCTTCGAAGGTATGTCAGATTCTGGATTGGGTCGCTGCGACCCTTGGACGTCAGCCAGCGCGGCGACTCCTGAACACATGTCGGAGTCGATCCAAGAGGAGAATTTAAAAAATATGACACCTTGACGGAGAGCAAAGCGAGACACACGAGGCCAGTGGAAACAAGAGAAGGACCAAAAGGGACTTGCCACACGCTGGGACTGTCGGGCACAACACAACAGGTACTGGAAGCAGAGCGATGAGACGTGGTGGAAATGCGGCCATCATGACGCCGATCGCGACCATGTCTCGAAATCCGCCCACGCCCATCTCTGGGCGAACACTCAACGCAGGTGCAAGGTTAGAGATGGTGCCGAAACCAGCGCCAGACCCGCCCACCGTAAATAGTACCGATGCCAAGACGACCGCCAGCGAACCTGATACAGTCAGGGGAAGGTGTTTCATCGTATCAGGAAGCGATACTTACAGCACCGACGGAGAACGCGCGCGTTATCCCGAACAAGGGTCCATGGACGTCCGTATCGTTCTGTGACGAGTCCACTTCAGCGCACACGAAGCCAGAAAGAAGGATTTAGCCAGGAGCATTTGCCAAAGCAACGAAAAAAAAGGCACCAGCCTGGGGCGCAGAGACGGCGATTGATGCGAGGGTGACGTGCATGCATCAATGGGGTTGAGATTGGATCTCGAGATAGGTTTGAGACACACTAGCGGAGTACATATGCGTTTCTCTTGAACCAAATTCGGGAGATGTAGGAAGAAGTGCATCAAAGCCAAATCCCCAGTAGGCAACGAAAGCCAGGCTATGGGTGTCAAGGAATTAGAAACGACATAACTTACAATATACGCAACCGAGCGGCATCCTGGAAGTACAGATTTCATCGAGCGAATGAGGATGAGGGATAACACAACAGGGTGTCGAGGCAACAAATTGTAACCAGGGTCCAGACCTACGCAAACGGGCTAAAGGAAGTACCGGTGTAGTTGCCAGTCTTTGCGAGTAGACTTTGGCCCTGTCATGGGGGCGTGATAAGCACTGCCCTCCTAGTCGACCGAGATTTAGCCCACATGCGGAGTTTTTTCTCGAGACCGATACCGCATGGCGTTGTAGCATTCCGGGTTCTCCATAGGTACCATCAGTGTGTACAGGATGCATTGATTACCTCTGGGGCAGTTCGCTATATAGATGACTGACCGGCCACCGTATCAGTGGCGCCATGAGTGTCTGTAGAGAGAGAGAGAGAGAGAAGAGAATCTGTCAGTAGAATGTCAGCGAGGAGGGCCAAGTCCCAATTCCCAAGAGTGGGTAGATCAGATCTGCCAGCGTGGGAAATGAATCGGACCGGGAGATCTCGATCTCGGAGAGGGGGACATGACAAATTTGGTGATGGGGTTCTCTTTAATAGCCTCACTCGGCCCCTCCGACTCTGACGCCAGTCCATGATGAGGATCACTCAAGACGATTCCTGGTCGGCCACATTCAGACCTTCTCCCTCAGAATCCTCACAGGAAAGACAAGAACGCATCGCTCGTCAGCTCGAGGCAGCTCGCATCTCAAAGGAAATCGACGATGGCATCGAACTCGCCCGGAAGCTGCACGAGAAACGAAAAAAGGCCGTCAAGGTGCTCCTCCTCGGTGCGTGTGTCTCTCCTCGAAAGTACCCCACTCAGCCTCTTCACAGGCCAGGCCGAGTCTGGCAAGTCCACCATGCTCAGAAGTGTGTGCACAGCCCTCCTCATGTTCCCGTGCCCGCTCATCCACTTCACAGACTTCCAGTTGGCATTTTGCCCCAACTGCTTTCTTCGCGAGATCCCCATATGGAAGATCGTCATCCAGCTCAATCTCATCGGGTGCGTGCTGTCATCTTCCCCCACCTCCCCGCCTCATCCTGCACAGCTCCGTCAAGAAACTCCTCGCTATTATCGAGGACGAGCTCGAGTGCACGAGTGCATCTCGTCCCTCTTCTCGCTCCGGTCTCCGGTCTCCCCCTCCCACTCCATCCAGCGACCGCTCCTTCTTCCCTCGTCGACCCTCCTGCTCCGACCCTCCCTTGACTCAAGCCCACGCTGCCCTCCGTCTCCGTCTCCTCCCCCTCCTCAGCATAGAGACAAAACTCGCTCGCCAGCTCCACCCAGACTCTGACATCTCTCCTCCCCTCCCTTCATCTACTGGCTGGGCAAAGTGGGCCTCAGGTGCTCGCGACGATTCCATCAAAGGCTTTCTTTACGGTAACGGTGAAATTTGCGTCCGTGCAGGTGGCGCTTGGAAGTCTGTCCTGGAGCGCGTCACTGGCACCCTCCTTGGTGCTTCGGACCTGTCTCAAAATACCGACCATTCACTTGCAATAGAACCTGCTGTTCCCTCGGTTCCTGCAAGACCCCACACTCGCGGCGCACGTCGCCATCCATCCGACCCAACACCCCTCTTGGAAGCACTCGCGCCCGATATCCATGCGCTCTGGACAGACACCGCAGTACAGGCCCTCCTGAAGCGTAGAGGTGTATACTTGGAACACAGCGCCGGTTTCTTTCTTAACGACGTCTTACGAATCGGAAAACCAGGTTGGACCCCTGGCATAGGTCTGTGTCGCCCTCCTGGTCCATCCACCCCTTTGACTCGTTTCGCAGATGACATTGTACGCGCTAGACTGAGAACTTATGGTGTAGAAGAACATCGTTTCACAGAGGAAAATGGTCCGTTTCCTTGTCTCCTTTCACTCACTTTCTCATCCTTCCCAGGCTCAGAGTGGTACCTTTATGACGTTGGCGGTAGCCGTGGGTCAAGGCATCAGTGGGTGCCTTATTTCGATGATGGTTTGTCGTCGTCTTCTTTTTCGACCCTCGTCTCATCCCCATGTCTAGTCCAAGCCATTATATTCCTCGCTCCTCTTTCATTTAACCAAATGCTAGACGAAGATAAAAAGGTCAACCGACTGGAAGATTCCATTGGTTTGTGGAAGGAGGTCTGCTCAAATCGCCTCCTCGCCCGCGCCAACATCATTCTCTTTTTAAACAAGATGGACATTCTCGAGTCAACCCTCAACGCAGGCGTACGCGTGCAGACCTACGTACCTACGTACAACTCTACTAACGACATCGAACACGTTGTAAAATGTGAGCTTGCCATCCATCCGCATACTTCCCACTTACCTCGTTGCAGACTTTCGTGACAAGTTCCGGGCATACCATGTATGGTTTCTTCCGCTTTCCCTCGCACACGTGCTGATAGGGCATGTCCAGAAACGGCTGTCTCCTAAGCAACGAACATTTTTCTGCCACGAAACGTCAGCAATTGTACGTGTTGTCCCACAGTCGGGCCATGCGGTTTTGACACACTTGTTTCAGGACACGAAAGCGACCCAGACGATACTTGCTGGGGTGCGCGAGGGCATCCTGAGGAGTCACCTCGAGAAGCTGCGCGTTATTTAATCTATATTTATATTTATTCCTAGCTGTACTGTCTACATGCTCATCTGTACCAGCTATCATACACTTATTTATACTTAGAATAATTCACGTGTACCTTAATGCTATGTCACTGTGGCGGTCCCCACTGCGCATGTCACCTTCGTTGTCAGTGCGTTTTGGGGTTTAATGAGGACAAGGCGCGGTATCGGCGCACATGCACACCGGTCCATTGAAATCGGTGGGGAGTTGGTAACCTGCGCTGACCACTCTGACAAAGCGCCTCTCGATCGATCGCTCGGCTTCTCGGCCAGGTCCATGTTGTATAAGCACAGTGGAACGATCGCAAACGTCGATCGATCGTCCGAGGCAATCGGTTGGCACCACGACTAGTTCTGACAAGGTAAATGAACGCGCGTGCGCAACGCACATGGATGGCAGACTGCGAAACAAGACCAAAAGTCCTGCACCACTTGAAAACACGTCGCAGACGACGACGACGACGACGACTAAGTGCAACGCGCGCGCGATGAGGATCGATCGATCGGTGTTAATTAACCACACTTTTGGAATTCGGAATGACGCACCGCGGATGGGACCCCGGCTTGGCGCGGCTGACACACATGTCCCGGCGGTCTCGATCGCGCGTGAGACAAGGCGAAGCGCCGCGGCGAGCGTGGGTTGTCCCACAGTGTCTGCCCGCACGGCGCACGCCGCGGGTGCGTACGCTCGGAAGTCACATCTTCACGTCTGGTGGATCGGCGACATTCAGCACCGACAGGATCCATGTATGCGTCAGACGGCAGAAGAAGCCAGCATGGGTGTTCCCACACGCGCGTCTGGGAGGAGACCGTCTCAGTACGGACTCCGCTCGGCATCTCCCTGACAAAGTACACCGCTTCGACGCGTGACTGCACGTCGGCAATGTCAGTGAGGTCGCCATCGTCACGCGGACCGGCTCGGTTGGCATCTCATGCATAGCTCTAGTTGGGATGTCAGTGTCACATGCGCACAACTAGGATGGTGTTCTACCTCGTTGGTACTGCGTTTGCCTAGATCATAGAAATCTCACACTGAACGATGAGGTGATCGCGTTGTAGCAGGATAAATACCAATCAGTCTCCAAGGCAATCTGACTCACCAAACCTTTAGAAAGATAGTCATCGAATCATCATCCTGTGTCATTGTGGTGCTGGTAGGAAGGTTCCATATCCATGGGATTAGGACCGTATCACCTTCTCGAGCACACATTTACAGTCCATATATCGATCGATGATATCGGACGGATGACATTCTTCGTTGTTCAAACTTTTGGAAATCCATATCAGTGAGCCGAATAGGTTCGAACCTATCAGGATGCCAGTGGGGATGCCATTCCAAACGAGCCTTCATAGTGGACAACCACGAGGAGATGAAAAATGCCGCGCATAAATGTCTGTGGTGGCCTCTCGCAGCGCCAAAGACCAGGAAGTAGGCGCAAATTTGACATGAGGCGCTAAGCAAAGCTGGGCGACTTTGGAGAACGACAAGATCGTGAGAACGCCAGCGAGCGTAGTTTCCTTCCACAACGAGGTGGCCACACGACATGCTCTGGAAGTGATCCATCTGCCAAAAGTCGTCATGGCTGGGCTGCCACTTGTTGAGACTCGTTTGACGCCTTGGCAACCTCACAATTGATGTCAGACAAGTTGAATTGCTACTAGTACAAGACATGTGAGACTATTCCTACACTCTTCACGACCAATACCTCATCACTAAACCTGCTGCAGCTTCCACACTTGGTTCTGGCCTCCCCAACGGCCCCACAGCTGAACACGCGTACCAGGTGTCGAGCTCCCATGGTCCGACAAATCCAGACAGTAGTTGGTGTTGCCCGCTGGCAAGAGCCTACCGACGACGCGATCAGCACAAGATAACACAACCCAAGGCCAAGGCCCACCTCACTCCCCCGTCCACGCCCTGCTCGTCCTCGACGCGCCACGCGTACGGGGACCCAGCGGCGACGGCCTTTTGCCCGTCGCGGAAATCGCCACTCTCTACGGACAAGTACTGCCCGCTCCCCGCAGACTTGACGTTCCAGTTGTCCCCACCGGCGTTCTCAAAGGTCCACTGTGTCGCTTTGTCAGTTCGACACGCAGGGTGAGCGAGAGAAGCGGACGTACCGACTGGTTGGGTCCCTGGTGGTACTGGAAGCCGATGACTGGGGTGGGAGGTGAGACGCGCGGACGCTGAGAGAATGGGGAGACACGGACTGGACACGTTGTCGCCGCCAGAGAGGTCGATGCAGGTCCCTCCCTTGACGTTGGTGAGATAATAAGTGCTGTTTGCTTGAATGTTGACCATGATTGCAGTTGAAGGAGGAAATGTGAGGGGCTCTGCTGGCCAGAATTTATATGGAAAACGGCGGGGCTTTCGTCATAGATTGTGACGGTGACGGAGCTGACGTCGGTGTGTCCCCTATCAACCCTCATTTTCAATAATCAGGGGCTTTTCGAAACCACTTGGATTGAATCCAAGCCTCCAACTAGAAAAACAAGAACATGCACGACCACACGAGGAATTTGTAGGCATGCTTGCAATGCCCAAGAGAGATCTGTCGCCGAAGGGATCCTCTTTGCCATATGCGTCAATGTCCACTTTGGCGCCTCCACAAACGTATACCTCTCCTAGTACTCTCGCATGCGAATAAGCAGAACGAGGTCGACAGCGCCTCCACCTAATAGCTATTGAGCTGGTTTGCGGGGAAGGGCAGCATTGTTGACTGCTGTAAGGCGATGTGAAGCATCGCTTACGACACTGACAACATCCCTCATGCCTCGACGATTAGCAGGAAGGCACCTGCACTTCTCGGCGCTTTTGTGGTCGTACTCTTCTTCCTCTCCCTGTCGTCGACGCCACTAGACCTTCTTTGTCATATGCGCCATTGTCGACTTTGGCGCCGCCACGAACGCATGTTTGCGGAACGAAGTTGACTAGACCTCTGGCAAAGCTACCTCAACCAAACTTGACGCCGCCATGCAACTATCCCTTGAATCAGGCTCCAAGTCTCACGTGCGATATCGCCCATCTCGGCGCAACATGGTCGCTGCTCGTGCTACTGGTAATCCTCGTGTATCTCGGCCTATGGCTATCCGGGCTTGTCGTATACTCTGCTTCGTCCGCTCGAGCGTGCGTGGGTATGCTGAAGGTACGTGACTAGGTTTTGCGTACAGTGCTTTAAAAGGTTTTGCACGGATATCACATACGGTGCTCGTTCCGCCGGAAGATGCATGGCTCGTTCTAGATCCCACACAAGATGCGTGCAGTTTGCAGATATTACCATGTGATCTTCGTCGTCGTACTAGTGATGACTTGGCTGGCGATACACATGACTGGCTCTCATTGGCCGTTATCAGCGTAAATAATGTATTAGCATACGTTGATTATCATTTTATTCTGGCTTTGTCTATATGTAGGCTTATCACTAACCAATCAATTGTCGAACCCCGCAGTGCGTGGGTCCGCATAACGCCCGGTTTGCTCTTCGCCTCCATCTACAACCTGCTATCCACGCTGTGTTGACTTTACGTCTGTATAACTCATCGTGAGTCTCACTGGGTTTAATCAGGTCTGTCAGTGCTTTTCTCCAGTGCCTCCATAGTTCAGGCGCTTTGCCATCCTTCCTACGCAAGTGCGTACTACCATTCTCCGTCATTACCGTCGATCTCAACGATCTCAGCGTGTGCCTTTTGATTGCAGCCACGTTTCATCATTACTTGCCACGGGATCCCCATCGCAGCTATTTTCTAGTCCTTCCCCGCCCGTTCCGGGCATTCATCCCGTTGTCTTCTCATTCTGTAGGACGTCCTCGCTCTGCCAATTACGTGCCCACTGGACTCATCTTGAAATCCTCCGTCTCTCTACCCAACTGTCATCTACTGAAACATTTCCATTATCACTTTCTGCGTGCTCCGCTCTTTCTTCATTCCTCCTTTCGCTCTTGCCTTCATCTGTGCGCCTCCCACGTGCTGTCTGTACCATACAGTTGTGCATTACTTCATCCAGCTTTGAAGCTGACATCTTGACCTTGTGTAACACCTAAGCTTGCCTTTCTGTTTTGTAGTCAACTCTTTCTGTTGTGAGTTACCTTCATTATTTTATCCAGTGTTGATATCTCATCCATCCCTCATTTAACTGTATTATACCCAATCTTGACTGTTTTCCAGCCCATTTTCTTCTTGCTTTAGTTTTACTTGTGTTTTATTGCTCTCTGTTCCCAGCTTCCCATTTCACTTTGCACTGTCCTCTGCCCTATTCTTGTGAGTTATAATTATCTCTGGTGTCCATCTATTATTCATTCGTGTCATTTCTACATCAGTTCAGATTTCAGCTCACATGTGAGTCATATAAATCCTGGTAGAGTGTTGATTTCTTACCCATTCTTATTGTTTCACTTGGTCAGTCTTGCCTACATTTTTACTTGTTGTTCTGACCCTGTTTCCTACATCCTTCTCTTACCTGCTCAACTCTTCCAACTCTCTACTGGTTAACATTTCTTCCTACTCCATCCACTTCTACTTCTTGTTCTCTTGCCCTTCTACTATTGACTTTACTGTCACCTCTTTTCCACCCATCCAAATTGCTTTATAGCAATTTACTCCTATGTACTGGCTCAAAAAACCTGATGACATCTCCTTTCAAGTGACAGGTAAGTTCTTTCAGTTGCTATGCATATATACTCACCTTCTCCATGCAGTTGGTGAACTGTCCCTCTCACCACACATTGCCAAAGGAGATATTTGTGTTACTGTCTGTGTTGAGGACCTGTCTAAAATCACATGTTTTGCATATCTATCAGAGGACAGCATGACTGTAAAATGGGACCATCCCTTTCTCTTGTGGGTATCATTATATATCTTGTGATCATGCTTGTTCATCACCTCCACTGTAGCTTTGCATCTCCAAGCACCTCTATTCAGATTACCATCTGGATTCTCCCAGAAGAGCTCACCTCAGAATGGGACAGACAACCATTGGGTAACAAAGTGACAACAAGTGTAGGCAACTTGTTGGTGTCTGGTGTCTGGAAGTGTATGTTTTGGTTTTATCTCTTAGATACAACTATTGATTGCACCAGGCAATGTTCCTGGGATCTCAGCTGGGCAGGCAACTCTTTCCATTGCATGTAAGGCAAGTGAGATGATGGTGAGCTCCTTGCTATAGTGTAGCCTAAATATATGTCATTGAATCTATGCTTTAGGTTATAGCTGATGGGCATAACTGTCTTTTAGGACTCACAGAGTGCGACTTAGAGCTATTCGGCTTTGGAAGCAAGCTCCAAAATATTCCTTGTGTCTCCATGCAAGTTGAGCTGGGATTGGCAAGATTAGATCTTTGTCCTTTAGGTCATTCAGACCACATTAGGACTCTCCATGATCTTGGAACTGCCTTCACATTGCTTTATGACCTGGATGGGAATGTTGAAAACATCAGAAGAGCTATGCAGGTCAAAAAAAGAATGCTTGACCTTTGTCCTATAGGACATCCAGAACATGCTAAAGCTTTTGGAAGTCTTGCATCAACCCTTGGAAGGCATTTCAATGTTTATGGAAACGAGGAAGACCTAGACAAGGTTATAGATATGCAACAAAAGTGGCTAAATCTCTGCCCATTGGGCCATTCAGATCATGAAATGGCTCTGGGAGGACTTTCAGTATCTTTTTTGAAGAGGTATTATATATGGAATGAGATGACAGACCTAATCAAGGCTATTGAAATGGGAGAAAGAAGGCTTGGGCTTTGTCCAACTGATCATCCAAATCATGATTCAGCTCTGAGCAACCTTGCACTATGTCTGAATGCACAGTATCGAAGTCTGGGTGACTTGTCAGATTTAAGTAGGGACATCAAACTTACAGAGGAATGTCTCACACTC
>JBBPTV010000767.1:0-15487 GCA_038094275.1 Tubosaeta brunneosetosa | reverse complement strand
CGTAAGGCATCAACAAACCCGCCTCGTACTTGCTTCGAATGACACGGGCCAACCGTTCGTCTCTCGAACCCGACTCTTGATCCGCCGCAGTCAGAAGGAATTGCTCTGTCTTGGTTGCTGATGGAAGGAGCGGTGGCGCAGGTTCTTCTGGTGGGGCTGGACGTGGTTCGGCTGCCGTACTGCTCAACGACTCGGTGACTATCGGTTGTGTCGCATAGGTAGCTCTCGCACTCTCCACGCTAGGGCTGGATAAGATGATGTTGACATGAGGGACGGCGTCATATTCTGAGGAGTAAAGAAGGCACCGTCATCGAGCGTCTCCAAGAAGTCGCTAACACAAGACCGAAATCGACGTCTTTTACATCATCTTCGTTCGACGGGTCATTGTCGAGATCCGGGCGGTTTCAATGTGCTCTGCGCTGGCATGGTCGCATAGGGATGTGTGGGGTAATTGGCCATGGCGAGAGGAACGAATTGGTTGAACTGATGCCAGAGCCTGGTTTTCAAAGGTCGTTTGTATAAAAATGGGAGGAGTTTCAGATGGTTGTAGTAGCGATGCAGTGATCGCTCGGATCTACCTCAAACAGAGGAGTCATGACAGCATGGACTGAGTTTGTGTCAGAGGCCGACCACCATGCACCCTCTGCCGGCAAACATTAACATTAGCTAGTACTACATAATGTACAACGGTACAAACCAGAGCAACATGTCGGGTTCACAGCAGAAAATATACGCGGAACGTGCAAGGCAACAACAGACGATGCTAGTTGGGGATGCGGGTATAGGATAGAATTTGGCGAATTTGGCTTTTGAGGATCAATGGATGCTTTCTGAAAGTCACGGCGGCGATTACTCAACAGATGCGAAGACACGGGACGTGCGTCCTCACCTCAACAATGGAATGTAGCACGCTCCCGAGTTTCGTAATCGACATAGGCCGCCTCAGATCTGAGGTTTCCATTAGCCGCTGCGTGTTGTTAAGGTCCATAAGACTACAGTTGCGAGGCACTGTCCAACGGTCATTTAGACCAACCAGAACGGTTGCTAGAGTCTGCGGGAAAAGGTAAGAATTCGCATTGGATCACCGGATATCCGCAGATCTCGGACAATGCCTGCTATCAGTACTGTTTGTCGATACGAGCGGGGTGATTAACGCGACGGCCTTGATGACGAAGCAGTTCCCGGCCAGTCGGTGAGCTGGCAATGTGTTCACTGGAGCGGACATGACATTATCCAATGCATTCAGGCTCTATGCATGTTCTATGTTTAGTTCCCATCAATATACACCAACAACTCACAGTCATATGGTCCGGGAAAGATAGGCTGTGTGGTCTGATACTTGTAATGGACCGCGTGGTGGCGTACCATGTGAGCCACAGAGCGGGTATCGCCAACTTGTGTGAAGGCAATATCTTCCGAGACCGGTCTGCGATGAAGGTGCCCTTACGTAGGTATCGACGAGATTTCAGACACAGTCAAGATTTCCTTAACGCCACCGTGAGTGTGCAATAATAATGAAAATGATGCGGTCGCATGCATACCCGGTGTATGATGTCATCAATAGCATCGTCCAGCAGCACCCAGGATGTGATTGCGGCTTTCTGGTTCAGTTTAAGCTGCCTGACGTGAGACAGATCACCATGCCGTTGGACGTTGAAACGTTGAACACTGATGATAACGACAGTTCCCCCGCCTGCACCGCTTTCGTAGGCTAGACGCACCTTCTCCAGACCTTGTTGACTCTGACGCAGCGACGCTTCACCGATCACCCATATCATAGCTTACGTTCATGCATTGTCATCACCCTAGAAACAGAATGTGAGGGAGGGATAAATAAAAGACCGATCCCCGCGGGGCTGGAGCGAAAACGCACCTCGGCGTAAACAAGACCGTCGTTGAAAACCACCCGGATCAGCGGTATCTAGCGTAGACGACAGTCCAAGGACCAACGTCGAGTGGTTCGGTTCCGTGGAAAATCACCGTGTGGATGTCGTGAAAGGTTCATGGGGTCCGCTCCCTAACTTGCTGGCACCGCTGACAGCTGATCAAGTCGGACTTACTAGGGTCCCAGTCCTACAACAGAGCCTATCGATCGACTCGCCCGACTCACTGGCACGCGAGAGATACGGTTGTAATCGATGGCATTCGACAGATTCATACACTTGTCAGTAGTCTTGAAGCACTCGGGGACACTTTCTATAATAGAGCGCGGGCCACATCACACTGCAACACTTTGCTTCGCTACACCCTTGATGCATTACGGCCCGTCTGAAACGGCCAACACTGGGGTGGCCATCCTTGGAAGCGGCATCTTCGCCAAAGAAGGTGGGTCATCACACGCAGAACCGAACGTCTAGAGACCCACCGCGTTGAACAGCACATCTACCCGCCCTGAAAGCCCTCGGACCTCTCGCCCCGCACCTCAAAGCCATGTATTTGCGCTCCAAGAGGAGCGCCAGCGAGTTGGCAGAAAAAGCAGTCGAACTCCTTCATACCCGACCATATCTACCATGACGACGATCCACTAGCGAACCTGGATGCCCTGCTCGTAAGATCAGACGTGTCCGTCGCGATCGTGCGTTCTCAAGGCGTTGGTGGCCAGAAAGCACGTTATCGGTGAAAAACCTGTTGCGTCCGATGTCACCTCAGGATTGAAACTGATTGCCATTTACGAGGTAGAGTACAAACCTAAAGAGTTACTCTGGAGGGTTGCAGAGAACGTAGAGGCTGAGCCAGACTACATCGCTGCTGCACAGGCGATTCGCGCAGGAAAGATAGGGAAAGTGTCCTTCGGGCTGATGGAATGAAAAGAAATGGATTGTACACGGAGAGGTGGCCCGAGAGAACATATTGGCACTACACCCGAGAAACCGGCGCCTCGCATACCTGCAGCCGGATGTTTTCACCTCTCAATTGACATGCCCTTAGTGGATCCGTCTCCTGCGAGCCTGACTCAGCCTTATATTCTGTAACAGGCTCTGTTTGCAAAGCACGCGCACGGGCGACGAGCGCAAGCAGCTTGAAACGTCGTAGCGCGATGCGTGCGTCTCGGACGCCGTGGATACATTGCGCGCACCACGACTACCCTAACCTCGCGCTAGAACGACCGCGCACGATCGGGGAAATCGTTCGGTGCACGTGCGGGTGTCGCGCGTCATCCGACTGAGAGGAGGGTTCTAGTGACTCACTTCTCCCTCCCTCACGGGTGAAGCCGTCAATGACTGTGCCATGCGAGTTCCCCTGGTCGCTGCTTCCTGGCACCGGGCCCCCTCCAAAGCTCTCTTGCCCCCATTATCCCCCTCGCCCTTCACATCCATCTCCCGCTCTCTAGCTTCCGTTTTGAGTGGGGACATGCGTCTGGGCACGCCTGGAGACCTGGTCGACGCTACTCTTGGTGTCGTGTACTCCCCTCCTCTTTGTCTGGCCGCTAGAGGGGACCACTGGTGTTTTCTATCGACACGATCTGAAGCAAGTCTTGGTCGTTCCGGTCATGCCACATTGTCGGACGTCGGGCAAGAGAGCGGAAGCTCGGAGGAAGTGACAGGTACGTCGGTTCTCTGGCATATCCTTTTATTGAACGTCTATCCGTGGCCGTGTCAGCATAGACATATCGCTGAAACTGATGACGGTTCCCTGATAGTGGCGCCAACGAGACGACATGTTGGTGTCGCATCGGGTGTTTCGAATGCGTCGCCACGCACGAGTTAGATCACCTTCAGTCTGGTACATCGCAGACAGGATCGACACGTCGTCGCAAACCTGGAATGTTTCAATTTGGTACTGTTCGTCGCATTATGGTCCTTTTGATGACCTTGTAGTTGCATTTCGTGTTCCATCGAAGTACGAACCATTGAGTACTTGTTTTCGTAGAGCTATGCCTTGACTGTTACTCGTGAATTGTCAAATTAATCAAGATGGACATGCAGGGATTAGTGATGGGTTGACTATTGCTACAAACAATGTGTGCTACAAGAGGGATGGGATGAACTACTGAGAAACGGACGCTGTGAGTGTATCAACATCGCCCGAGCCTCGATGCAACGCACGATTTACCTCCACTGTTGCTTGAGCCATGATTAATGGTCAATCCAGTGGCATTGGAGTTTGTTGTTAGGATCGAATGGTTGTAGACAGTGCTATTGATGCTGATGTTTATCGTTTTGGGGGAACTGGGGTATATGGTGGCGACGTCGCGTGAGCTATCAGTCTCGTCAACGCCGACAGCGGATTCATCTAAGAAGCTTAGTAACTGTAAACTCGCAGCGTCGGTGTCAGCTAGACTCCTAGTCATATCTCTTCCTTCTTCTAACCCATCAACGATCATGCTGTGACAGTCGCGAGCTCCTCACCGTTTTCCGCGTTTCCCATTTGATTGACAAAGGAATCCGAAGCGTGAGAGACCAGTGCGTTCACAGAATCTTGCATTATTTGCAAAGCATCTCTACCGTGTGCTTTAACCGCAATCCCACCCACTCTTGCCTCTGATGGTGGTGGATCTGAGGCATACAAGAAGTTGTACATCAACGAGTACATTGTGATATTCCGACTCACCTTCGACAGGCCGCATTTCTGCAGTTGGAACAGATTGCATGTATCTGGGCTGTTGTTTCTCTTGCATCGATGCGGATGTGTTCTGATTGAGATATTCGTTTAAAACGGCTTTGACGTACAAGCAGAGTCACTGACCCTAGTTTCATGATATAGAGCTGAAGCTGCGGCATGAAACACCCGAGCAGCCCGGTAATTCAAGAAGAGCTTGAAAGGGTTCAGCGTGTTTTGCTTTGCAAGTAATTTGGTTTTCTTCGCGACTAGGCTGTCATCGTGGCGTAAGCGCTCGACAAGCAGTGGAGAGGGTTAGGGAGTAGTAGATGATCGATGATCACTAACGCTTCGTGTTTTGTTCTCGTATTATAAAGAAAGTTATGACTCTGGGAGAGATCAAGTCCCAATTCTTTAATCCTTGCGATCTCTTCCAAGGTCAAAGAGAGCAGAACAGTCCCTTTCCTGATAGTCGTGCTAGGCCCGTCGTAACGAACAAAAGGAAATACATGTGGTTCATATTCCGCGACAGCGCCAAGATCGAGTGAGAGGACTGCAGTATCTGATTCTTCGGACACTGCCTCCATTGGAGGCTACCGCAGTGTAGGGCAAGAAACTGTGGGTTGGCAAGAAATTTGCCAACATTGATAAGGAAGTTATTTCCATCTATTTCCCAGACAACTTTGCCATTTCGAGGCAACGCAGTCACATCGAGTTTGGAAAATAGATGGGAGGGTTATGGGTTCAACATGGCGTGGAAACAGCGGATAGAAATTTGACTGAATGGCAGCTCAATGAGTTGCAGACCACCATGTACAAGCATTTACGCGTCCATAATGAATCTAGCGTAGAACCTCACGCGCAGGTGTTTGTGTCTATTTGCCCTTATGACTTGGGTTTTGCTCACAACTTAGGAACGTGTAATGGCGTCCCCAGAGGTGCGAGAGGATGAGTTGGATGCTCGACTCACCCAGAGGGGACTCGAGATTTTTGGTACGCCTCCTCTTCACCCAGAGGAACTGGATCCCAGAGAGGCCTGGTGGCGAGACCGGTACAACCAACTAAATAGTTGTGGATATTGTCTTCGTCCCAGGTATTCCCCCGCCTGGGTGCCCTCGTGGACGACATCGAACAAGGATTGGGAAGACTGTGAAGATGGGAGGAGATTAGAGGTGTGCATCTCGTCTTCTTCAAACTACGATCCCCGACGAGTTTTTGCACAGTATGGCCAAGTTATTGATGCGACTCGAAATTCGGATGGCAAGGTGGTCACCTTAAAATGGATTGAACAATCGATTCACCCTTTTGAGCTCGAAATTGGGATGTACTTCTCCTCTGGGGCTGTCGCTTCCCATCCTGCGAACCACTGCGTGCCTATTTATGATTTCTTTACTCTGGACGGCGACGAAGATGCTACCATTATTGTCATGCCTCTATTGCGGCTGTACTCAAACCCGTGTTTCGATACGTTCGGGGAAGTAGTGGAATGTTTCCGTCAGTTGTTCGAGGTAACATCGTTCATTTTTTGCTGTCCGGCGCACGCCCTCAGCTTTTACTAGGGACTCCAATTCATGCATCAGCACCATGTTGCCCACCGGTGCGTAACACTCCATTCCGTTTTGTGGTCCTTAATGTCACCCTATAGAGATTGCATGTATCGAAACCTCATGGTCGACCCTACATGTCTCTACCCCGAGTCGTATCATCCCATTGACAAGGATCTGAACAAGGACTGTACTGCGCCGGCGAAATGTTTTACACGCACCCAGCGACCCTCAAAGTATTATTTCGTCGACTTTGGAATTTCTCGCCAGTACGATCCAGCGGACACTCACCCCAAGGAAGTACCGATCTTGGGCGGCGACAAGGAAGTTCCCGAGTTTCAGAACTCCAGTAAGCCCTGTGACCCCTTCCCGACTGATGTCTTCTACATCGGAAACGTTATACGACGGGATTTCATTCTGGTCAGTCTTTGCTTCACGCGGGCGCTTGTTACCTTACTCATCATCCTAGAAAAAACGTGACTTTGAGTTTATGAAGCCCTTGGTTTCCTCGATGATCCAGGCGGATCCAATTAAACGTCCTACAATGGATGAAGTAGTAACCCGATTTGATGATATCTGCCGTGGCCTGAGTTACCAAAAACTACGCTCCCGGGTCATAGACAATGACGAGGATATCTTTGAACAGATCACCCGTGTTGTATTCCATTGGAAGCGCCGGATTGGATTTGTCGTCAGGCGTGTTGCCGCTGTGCCCAGCCCATCGCCCTAGATACTGCTACCTACTGTATGATGTTATGATAGTCATGGACTATGACCTGTGTCACAGGGTTTCAGGTTGTTATTCCTGGACCCTTTAGGGTTCAGGTTGTTATGGGGGGAGAGTATGTAAGTGCTTATTCAGCCTGAGCTTTACCCACACCAAGGGTGTGAAAAAAAACTGTAGCGCAAAATATCAGCTTGACAGTCCCCACCTCCATGCTGCGAAATCAACCCGCTCTTGCAAACACTCCTTCACCTGGTCGTTTTTCAGACGTGTGGGTCGTGTTGGACGTCGTTGAAAGTGATCAATTTATAATTGATGCACATGATCGGAAGATCGTCTCAAGGAGTGCTTTGCAGCAAAAGTTTGTGTGCGTCGGTGTGGTTGGCCCTATGTTCTGTCCTGCTCAATTGTCGCCAACAGGTTCCTTGTTCCTTGTGTGTTTTTCAACACTCGCTTCCTTCACAGATGTCCCCCCTTGTGTTACTGTTAATGTGTTGTGAGAGATTGCGGCCGCCCATCATGTATGGTGTCAAAGTCGTGCTATGAAGGCTCAGATTTTGGATTTACTTTGAGCTCACGCTTGCACATTGCGGTGTGAGCATCAATGTGTTCTCCTCTTTGATGCGTCTGACAATCATAATTTTCAGTCTTTAGCGCCATCGTCATCTTCAAATGCCATTTGCGGTCAACAGGTTGCGTTGGACACCACATTCTGGCTTTCGAACCGTGAAGGAAGATCTGTCTGGGCAGAGGATGGGAAGTGGTATATTGCAGTCCAGTATTTGACAGATAATTATCATCTCGCTTTCACGGAGGATGCTCATATTCATGTTCATTGCTCTTTGGCTTTTTCCCTGCCTATTTGGGGAGGTATCATCGATGTTGTTGATCATCTCATGGGTTATCATCATGTTGTGTGTGCAAGCTTGGCTTCTTTGCATGATAAACAGCAGCTTTTGCTTACGCACAAATGTCATGTATATTGCTCTGAAAGATTACCATTTGTTCGCATCGTGATGACTCACTGGCACCAACAACCCATGCCGACTTTGGTACATTCCCATGCAACACATGTGCCTTTGATTCCTTTGCCTGCATCATCTGGTTCGTTTCCATTTTTTCCTGATGAGGCCTTCAGATCTGACATCATGTGGGAGTGGCAGAATCGCCTTTCGGAGTGTGAGCAGCTTCGGAAACCATGTGCTGTATGTGCTCAGAGATTCAAGCATGTTGATTTGCTGACTGCACCATCATCCGATTACGATTTGACATTGTTAAGGAACCCTTGCATTCCTCAAGATTTATTGCCATCATCGTATAACTTGCAGGCGTACGGCGGCGCAATATTGTATGCCAAGGCTCTACACTCCCCTCACGTTGCAGGGGAAATGGATGTCTGTGTTACATGTCACCGTTGTTCAGTTACATGTAAGCAAATGCCTATTGATGCATTGGCTAATTTTCAGTACTATGTACAGGAGCGTTTGCCCGCTGATGTCTGTGATGCCTTTGCCCATGCGTCTTTGTTTGATTTAATGCTAGTAGCGAGGGCCAGGGCCACTCGAGTCACTTACTTGATGTCAGAAAAGACAGGTTCAACTCCTACCTCTGCCACTCAAGGTTTCGTGAAGGGTAATGTTGCTGTTTTGCCATAGGATACTTATCAATTGTGGTCAGTAATTCCTCCTTCCGAAAACGAGACCAGAGAGGTGATGTGTGCTTTGTTCATATCGTCATCAACTTCATTGAACATGTCTTCTGTCAGAAAGTGTCCTCCTGTGTTAGTCAATAAATCTATTGTTCGAACGTTGGCACACTTTCTTGTAGAACGAAATCGTTGGTACACAGGAAAAGTTATGGTTGATGATGCCACAATTGCGAACTTGTATTCAGGTAACTGCGCTACTAACATTGGTTCTGGAATCGAAGTCACTTTCTTGCATGACGTACAGCCTCCTCAGACATTGGCTTCTGCATCCTCCCGTTCAGATGGCTCTTCAACCACATCTCCTGAGAGTTTGGTACTTGATTCAGTTGGTTACACTGATGGTGATCATTCACCTACAAGTTTGCGTGTGATGAAAGCTTCGGCATTAGTGTGGTGTTTGGATGGCAGACGTTTTTTGCAGGTTTGATCTGGTGGCGACATTATCCGTGAGAACCACCCTGCGCTGTTAACATGGCTCTTCCCTCACTTGGACCCATTTGGTATTGGAGGTTTCTATCATCCGGAGCGCTCCCCTGAACATCACATCAGCTTTCACAAGCAAGTTCGGAACCTCATTTTGCAGGGTGGAACTAAGTTTGAAAGTGATCCAACATTTGCTTTTGTATGTTGGAACATCTGGCAAAAGAGAGAACTGAATGTTTCATTGTCATTTCGTATCCTGAAGGAATTGCAAACTCATCTGGGGGAATGTCTGTACACTGTAGCTCCTGCTCTCACTGAGATGATCTGCAAATGGCAAACAGACTGTCATGCCAAACCTTCGACTGATCTGCAAATTGAGGCTCTATCGTTGCTCCGACAGTTACGTTGTGTCTCAAATCACATGGTGGGTACCTCTGGATATAAGCAATGTAGGCGCAACGAAATCCGCAGGCTCATCTGCACATATGGTACCCCCGCACTTTTCATCACTATCAATCCCTCAGATGTGTGCAACCCTCTCATTGCTCTTTTGGGTGACATCCCTCTGCCTGAGTGGCAATCGATGACTTCAACACAATGAGGTGCGTTTGTTGCAAAGCATCCTGCAATCGCAGCATTGTTCTTTGATGAAACTGTGAATTGTTTTCTTGATATCATCGTTCATGGTGGTGGAAAGTCTCCTGGGTTATTTGGCTTGTGTGAGGCTTATTACGGTATGGTGGAGGCACAAGGGTGAGGCACATTACACTGTCACTTGTTACTGTGGTTATCTGGGAATCCAAATCCCCAAATGTTGTGTGACAAGATGCAAGAAAGCGAAGAGTATCAATTGGATGTTATTCGCTGGTTGGAGAACAACATAAAGTGTGAGTTACCAGGTCAAGAAACAGTCACTGACAATCCCATCAAACCTGCTCGTGAAGAGTGTGAGTTGGACCCTTGACTTGAAAACTTTCCGTTGATTGACTCTCTGACTTCACCTGAGTTTGAACATGAGTTTAAGCAGTTTGTGACCTGGCTAGCTGTTGCTTGTAATTGGCATGAGCATACCGATACGTGTTGGAAGCATTTGAAGGAAGGTCAAGACAGGAACGACTCAACTTGTTGTATGCGAATGGATGGTCACACAAGATCAATTATGGAGATTGATGTGGAAACACAGTCGGTCCTGCTTTGCAGGTTGCATCCATGGATAAACAATTTTCATGACGTTGTCATATTCCTTCTGAGATGTAACATGGACATCAAATACATAGGTTCAGGACCTGGCGCCAAAGCGCTCGTATTTTACATCACCAACTATATTACAAAAAATAGTCTGTCAATGCATGCAGGTCTCAATGCCATTAAGTATGCCTTATTTAGGAATGAACAGCACCTCACCAGTGAACAAGATCTTGCTTTGAAACGTAAGAGCATCTTTGTGAAGTCGGTACATGCTCTGATGGCACACCATGAGTTTTCACATCAACAAGTGATGAGTTATTTGGTCGGTGGTGGGGATCACTACACAGGCCATTCATTCAATACACTTTCATGGGATGATGTTGATAAGTACATACATTTGCTCGAAAACACTGAATTGGGTGACTTAGCATATACCTCCAATATCACCGATGCTGAGGTCAATGTCACTATTCGTTCGGACTCTGTTTCTGCAAAAGACATTGTGCTTGATTATGTTTTTCGTCCTACAGAAGATGCATTTCAGATGTTGTCCCTATGGTGATATGTTGAGCTGGCTGAGCAGTATGTGATTCCACACCACAAACAAACCCAGGATGTTCCTGAGGATCTGATTGTTGATCCGACTCACAATGATCATACAAACAGACTTGGTACTCATAAGTTGCCTCATGGCTACTTTGCTGAAGGACATCCCAAGCATGATTCCTATATGGTACGTCTTCGTTCATGTCCTCGGATTGTTGTCCTCACTGGGCATTCTGTTCCTTGCAAATCTGAAACAGATGCTTCGTTTGATGCATGGCCAAGAGCCATGCTTGTGCTATTGAAACCCTGGCATTCTTTGTGTGATCTCTTGCCTGTGGGTCAGGATTGGCATACAGTCTTTTCTGGCACTGACTTTTCTGATTATGAGGCACGCATTCTGGCCAATTTTGTGGTTGATAATGAATGTGTGGATGCCTGTGACAATGACCGTGTGGACAAAGATCGTACACTTGTATCAACATCATCACACACGTTTAACATGAATGGTGATCATGCTGCTCATGAAAATTTGGACGACATTGAAGGTTTTGAGCTATCAATGGCACAGGATTTTGACCTGTTGGATGACTTGATTGACGATGTGGACAATAGCCTGCCATCAGGCGTAGGTTCTCTGAAAGATACAATTGGAAGGGAAGCTGTGCAAGCTCTGAATTCTGCAGGATTGCTGACTTACCCAATTTCATTGGTGAACCACACTGCCATGCAACATGAAATGCAATCATGTTCATTGGTTTCAAGTGATGACACAGCCACTTTTGAGCATCTGGTATCACACATGCAAATTCTGCAGAAACGTCATACCCAACATGAACAATCCAGTATACCTCCTGATGATAGGCCATCAAAATGTGCCAGGAGAGATGGAACCTCACCGTCTGTCACTATTGAGCATTTGTTCAGTCAGGATACAAGAAATTGCTTTTGGAGCAATGCCACCCAAGAGCAGCAAATCATTCTAGATCAGATTGTCAATGAGACAGGTATTATACATAATGTGGAACAGCTACATGCCTTTTCAATTGTTGCAAACCATTTCATTAGGCGCAGCAAAGAGCAACTTTGTATGTACCTTGCTGGTCTCGGGGGTTCGGGCAAGACACACATGATCAATGCCATTCACTGTCTCTTTGAAGAATCCGGCGATGCGCACAAGCTGAAAGTGACTGCTCCTACTGGCTGCGCTGTAGTTTTGATCAGTGGAACCACAATACATGCACTCACGTTACTTCCAAATCCAGCAGGCCGTACCAAGCAGTACACACTCAAAGAGATCTGGAAGGATGTAGGGTACCTCATCATTGATGAGATATCTATGGTATCTGTGCGCTTACTTTCTGATATCTCGAGATGATTGTGCTTAGCAAAATCAGCTGATAAGCTGGTGAAAAGTAAACCTTTCGGTGGTATGAATGTCATCTTCACAGGTGATTTTGGTCAATTGAAACCTGTCTGTGAGTATGCACTTTTTTGTGCCCACCTTGTGAGCAAATTGACACTGAACATCAAAGAAACAGAATTGGGCCAGTCTGCTTTACATGGTGCTTTTCTATGGAGACAAGTGCCTACTGTGGTTGAACTGAAAAAAAATTGGTGTGCACAAACTGATCCAGTGTTCATCAATTTACTTCAACGGATTCGATTGGGCATTGCTTGGAATGGTGTTAACGCACACACTCCCGATCAACTAGGTGTGGGTGCAAATTTTTCACAGCCTGATTTTGAAGTCTTGTCTGCACGATGATTAGAAGCTTTGCATTCTCAGTCTCCCATGGAATGTCAGTCATTTTTAACAGCACCCATAATTGTTGCTCAGAAAAGTGTGCAAGATGCTATTAATTTGCAGAAAGCGAGAGCATTCGGGTCTGCAAGTGGCTACCAGGTTCTTAATTATTATTCTCTTGATACATACAAGGGAACACGTCTTTCAGAGTCAACCCAACGCCGGCTGTGGGCACTGTCATGTTCAGACACAGAAGATGCTCCAGGCAACATTCCTTTATACCCATCCATGCCTGTAGTTGTCACTGAAAACCTCACATTGCAAAACGGAATTGTAAATGGATCACAGGGGACAGTGGAACACATTAAATATTCAGTGGATTCATCCATGTGTCGATATCCTTCTTGTGTATACATTTGTATCCTGGGCTGTTATGTGTGTGTGTTTGCTGACAACCCCAATCTGGTACCTGTCATGCCTGTGAAAACTTGGTTTAAGTACACTGCTAGCAATGGCATTTCATACACAATTCAACATTTACAGCTCCCTCTATTGCCTGCATTTGCATTTACTGACTACAAAGCGCAAGGTCATTCTTTTGATTCCATCATTGTTGACTTGGCGAGTTGTTGATCTTTACAAAGTGTGTATGTTATGTTGTCACGTGCACGTGGCCTGTGATCTCTCATGATTTTAAGATGGTTTCCCCCCCATAAAATATATCAAGCTCTTTCACACGAATTTAGAACAGAATTTACAAGACTACGGGTATTGGTGATATCCACAGAGAAAGAACATCCCGTGTAGCAGTCAATTGTATGGTGACGATGCGCCAGTGGTGGACACATGAGGACGCAACCCCTGGTATGTGCTATCACACATATGGCCTCCCACTGACCACATCACTGCCCGCTTCCCATAAAAACACCTGTGCATAGGCCCTTCTCTTGCTCTCAACTTTTCCATTGATGATTCGAAGGGAGCAAAGAGACAGCCAGGGTCAAACGTATCCTGACGCGTGTGTGGACAGTGCCATGACCACCTGCACCAATGATCTACACCTTCATCGTCCCACTTCAAGGACATCTCTGTGAGCTTGAACCCTCACTTCTCGTACTTTGAATAACATGCAATTGTCTTTGCAGTAGGTTCTTCGTCCACGAAAACGCAAGCATTCTTGATACCTATCTTCTGACTCGTCAGATGTGGATAGCCTGCAAAGAACCCTTCATGAGACAGAAAGTTCATGACGAGAGTAGAGTGGAAGTGGAAAATGGGTTCGATGGTGATCCAGGACTGTGATTTGATGACATCGATGCTACAATCTCCATTGGTGAGTGTGGTGACACTTCAAATTGCGGAGCCTGTGTTGTAATGGGATATCCTGCAGAATGGTCTGATGATCTTGAAGTTCATCTCCCGCAGATGATTGATGACTCAACATGTGTGTTCCTGTGGAATGTACAAATCCATGTCTTGTGGCTTCCATCCGGTACTCGGATCGAAGATGTGGAGAGCCGCAGATCCAGACATGACAGTGCAATGTGCGCACAACATATCATAGAACTTCTCGTATGGAAGACCAAACAGGCACAAGATGGACAACACCCGCAACTTGATGATGTGGTGCATTGCATCGTAATTTATCTGGCAAGTCACACTGTATGTCATCAACTCTGCCATTGACATGCAACCTGTAATCACCTCAATGATCTCCATTGGCATGTGTCCCAGCAGTGTTCCTTGTGGGCAACATGGATAGAATGTCTGCTTGAATATGTCAAGTAAGCCTGGCCAACATGCATCAACGTTTGTTTTTCACTCATGTTAAGATGATGTGGTGCATGTTGAAAGGTCTGGTTGTAATACCGCATTGGTTTCTAAGATAATGTGGTTTCAATAGACAGCGTGCAAAGTTTTGGCCATTGACTTCACCTTCACGAAAGAAACTGTTAGCTGCTGATGGTCCGTATGGAATGACATGTTGAAACAGCGGATGTCAAGTCCCTTTTCGCCCCCTTTTATCGCTTCATGTCTCAGCTGATCCGTGTCACATGTTTTCTGCTCTATGTTGAAATGAACCTGTCACTCCAATGTCACACCTTTGCTTTGCCATTTGTTTCATTCATGTTAAATACACATACACAGGTCTTGGTCTTTCCCTTTGGCTTCTCAGCATGTCATTCATGTTCAGTATGTTCACTTGTTATTCTCTCAATCCATCTACATAATGTTGTTCCTATCTTGCCAGATCATATGGAGGCAAAAATCTTCCTTGGTGATTTAATCTATGACCGGCTATGTCTGCAGTCCCAACAAACCAGCAATAAACCAACTGACGTTCCACGAACATATGAACAGGTTGGAATAAGATGAGCAAACAACCATATTTGAGCAAGCAGAATTACATCACCCATGTGCTCACCATTCGCCCTCTTGGCATACTTGAGAATTGGGAGCTTTGTTATGCCATCTTCACCACATGGATTGAAGTGTTGTGTATAAACCAAGAACTTGTCTTCCCAAGGCCATGCACCAGCTCTGGAAACTGGATGCATGATGCAGTGCAGCTGGCCCACAATGTGTCCTGAAAAGATCAATAACCTCTGAGTCTGCAGGGGGAACGGAGATCTCCTTACCTTGTAGATCACAAGGGGGCCATTCATTTCCAGCTCAGACATTGAAAATGGCAGCATTATAGCATCTAAGTGGCCATTTCATGTTTGAAGAGAATGCAAAGAGAGTCTGTGGAGGAAAGATATCATGAGAATCATGTGAGAGCAGGTTTTGTACTTGGATTTTGAACCAGATCTGGAGATTGTTGAAAGGCAATCCCAGCATGTGTGACATACAGCACTGGCCCCCAACAAGAGGAACAAATGGCCCTTCAAATGCCTTCTTGTGAGCCAGATACTCAGCTGGGGCATGTTGCAAGTTGGGTATCTGTCAAAGTATAACTCCGGACATCTCCGGAGTTCGCACAGAGACCAACTCCGGTCGTTTCTCGCTCATTTTTCATTCCACCTCTTTCGGACTTACTTACACCTATTATAGTATAGTCTTACCTCGTG
>JBBPTV010000766.1:0-15498 GCA_038094275.1 Tubosaeta brunneosetosa | reverse complement strand
ATACAAGGAGAAGAGGCAAGAAAACCTTTTTGCCGCTCGGGAAAACACTTGAATCGACGCCATCCTGTTGATTGACGTATTCAAACGCAGGGACTACCAGGGCTGCGTGGCCATCTCGGAGCGCGCGTCCGACCTCACTATCCAAACTGGACCGAATGTGATTTCGAAAGTCGGTGCAAATGGCGAAATCCACATCCAGCATCATGACAAATTCCGTACGCGCAAACAAACGGGCAGCATTACGCCAGGTATTTAGTTGACGAGCGAATGGGGAGAGGATGAGGTGGACATCGACGAAACCGGACATTCCTGGCGTCAACGTGTAAAGGTCGTGCAACGCATCGAGAACAGCTTGCGAATCACTAGGTACCACGTGGACGGCGGCGGATATGGGCCCTGCGCATGTCACTTAACGGCGTTCATCTTGGAGCGATGTGTCCGTACCTCCATATCGTTTTGCAAGCTCCCCAAACACCTTGAACCGGTTGAAAGTCACGAGAGTGGTGATAGTGATATCATCGTCGTCAAAGGTTGCCGAACCTTTGTAATAAAACGGGATGATCTTGCACGGTTGTAGGCTTGGCGAGAAAGCCTTTGAGAGAAAGAGCGACTCTCTCATCGCGACTCGGTTGCTTGTGTCTTCGTCTCTGGGTGCCGCTGGCCAATATAATGTCTCCTCTGGCAAGTCCGCAGGGATCAAGGCCAGCTTGGAAGTTCTCAACTTTGCTCCAGTCACCGTGCTCGCAGACAAATGTGTGAGCAAAGCTTCAATCTCCACGCCTGCGAACATCAACACAGAATATGACGAGTGGATAACAGCGCTGGTTATGTAGACGGCAACGAGAACTTGGACGAGCCTCCGAGCCATGGCAGAATCCAACATAACGAACGCCGTTGGTGCAAGACCGACTGTCGGATAGGTAACGAAGAGGCCGACCTAGTTGGCCAACCTGGAATGTGCTTTGGCATTCAGCTTATGACGCATCTGGAATGGCATCAGACTGTCACGAAATCGCTGTCGCTAAGCATGAAAAGACATGGCTATCCGCGCAGGATGCCGCGGGGTTCTGACAAGCAGCTTGTTAATCATGATGATAGCCTTTGCTGGTAGCTGTGTCGGATATTCGCACGAGAAAGTTATGGTCTCCGCCTCCACAGTGACTCCGGGCCCCAGCACTGCTCCGACCTCAGCGGAGACGCTTCACGGCCTCCTTGCTTCACTCCTACTCAAGTATCCGTGAGTGATTTCGCACGGAATCTGTTGGCAACTTCTAGCATACCACGTCTTCAGTAAGACAATCGAGATCCTACCTGGTGATGGTTCCCTCTGGATCCCCTCAGGCTCGCAGAATCCAGAAAACACGAATACGGAACTATCGTTTTCTCCGTTCCTTCTCACAGACGGAAACCTTGGCGTTCCACAAAAAGTCCTTTATCAAGTTTATCTGTACGCTGTTGACGCATTCAAGTCTGTTCGCAGCCGCGTACCGACGTTACCGACAATGGACACACATGACCTTGACGAGTCTCTAATCCACATTCTGATCACCTCATCTTCCATCCTGATACTTGCCAATCCGTCGCACGAGACAGCTCTTAATGCTAGGAAGGTCCTTGTTCGGATGCGTCTTATTGATCCGCAGGCGGAGCTGCGACTCATGGGATCCCTTCTTTCCTCACAACATTGCGCCAAACATGCCGAGCTGTGGTATCACAGACGGTGGCTTTTGAGGCCCGGCTATGGCATGCATTCCCCAGGTCCCCGTCTCCATTTCGCATCACCGGAAATGGTCCACCAAGAGCTTGAGTTGGCATCTCGTGCTTGTGAGCTCTATCCGCGCAATTACTTTGCGTGGACGCATCGAGCTATATGTATGCGGAGCCTTCTTACAGATTACCTCACTGGCATGGATACCGTTGGGTTTGTTCCAATTTTCCGTTGCGAAATCTCCAGGACCAAGGAATGGATTGATCGCCACGTATCTGATTACAGCGCAATTCATTCCATTCTCATACTTTGTCAAGCTGCTTTCGAAAGCAAACATCAATCATTGGTGGGGGCAGTTATTGAGGAAGGTTTAGTAGACCATGCCAGATCTCTTGTGCAGGAATATCCTACCCATGAGGCTCTTTGGATATACATTCAATCTGCTCTTTCTATTTCAGATACCTGGCAAGCACAGCAAACTAAGCAGTTTGTGGATTGTTTTGTGCTACCCCTAGCATCATCACAACACCTAGGTGATGAGCTTCTCAAAGCTTCTTACTATGCCAAACAGTTTTTGAAAAGAAAAAAAATGCCACTGGGTCAGTTCACAGTAAATTTGATATGCTATGACTAAGATGAATGTTCTGAAATTAAGAATCATGAGTTCTTAAGCCAGCCCAATTACAAAACCTTCGCTTTCTTGGCTCTGGACTTCTGTTGATTCCCATTCTCTGAAGCCTTCCTTTTCCCACCTGCCTTACCAGATTCTTGACTTTTGGACAAATCAGATTCATCATCAGCAAAGGGATCTACAGGTGCCTTTCTTTTAAGGAGAGGCTTGGACTTCTTTTCAGTGGGCTTGGAGTTCTTGGATGAATCTGCTGTCTGAGTTGTTGTAATTTGAGCAGCAGATAACTCAGCATAATAAGCATCTTTCAGCTCCTGCAAACCTTCTGCAGCCTGATATTGAGGTGCTTGAAAGGAAATTTACCTTGATTTCAGACTCCTTCAGCAATGACACATTCTTCCAAACCTGCAACTTTTTAAGCAACTTTTTACAACCTAAAGAGATCACTTACAGTTGAAGGAATTCCACTGGGATGTTTACTGTCTAAGCCTTCCAATAATTCAGTATCATGTACCATATATAGCTGAGAGAAAAACAAACCAATTGTTGTGTATAGATCAGACTTGACTCCACTCAGATTGAGCCCATGCTGTCTGAGCAGCACTTTCATGACCTAGTAGAAATTCAGTATTCAGATGCAAGCTTAAAACTAAGGCATACTGCTGTGACATCTTCCTTATTATAGACATCAGGGACATATATGCATATAACATGCTGATACCCAGGGACAGCATTTTCTGGTGATGTGGATACCTTTGCACAGAAGGCAGAAGTAGATGCTAGTGGACCGGAGGCAAGAGAACCTATTGAGACAAGATTAGCTATGGGAAGGTGACAAACAGTAAAATCTCACAGGCAACCTTGCGCCAGACGGCATCCACTTTGTCGGTGGGAGCAAAAATCAACCTCGTGTACAAATGAGGTGCGATAGTACAAGGGATCTGCAGCAACATACCACTTTCCACACGTAAAACCATACTTCTTGGATATATCTTTGAGACTCTCAGTAGCTTCCGTTTGTACCTGCACAAGCATGAGCTCGAGATACAAACAAGAGAGAACGATCGACCTGCTCTCGGACCTCCTTTTTACTCCGCGTGCCTGTCTTCTTGCTTCCATGCGTAGGAATTGACGCGTCATTCTACACAATTATCAAACTAATGACAGTCCCATGAACGCCCTTCGTACCTTGATTTGCTCGATCCTCTCAGCAACCTGCTGCACTTGGGACAGCGTGAGTTTCATCAAAATTGATAAAGTCTGTGTGCTCACAGAGGGCTGCAGCTTCCACAATTGCAACCACTTCATTTTCGACCGACGGAGACTCAGTTCTCTCTTCTCGTCTCACCCACAACCACTAAACAATCGCGTCAATACCACTTCATTTACCGCAGCTGACGCGCTCTCACAGGTTTCGTTCCATCATTCTGCACCATAGATGGCTTGTACTGGAGGAGTGTAAGTTTTAACCCGCGTTGAGACCCCGAAACTTACTTTCGCAACAAAGGCCTCTATGGAGGTTGTAGCTCCAGGAGACCAAGAATACAAGTATCCGGTAGGGATTGTATCATCCGATCGCGTAATCTTTCCTGCGTTCGCGCTCGTCGACATAGCGTTTTAGACACAAGTTCCCTATGAATTGGGAAGATGGACGGAAGAATCAAACCTAGGGGGATCCAATATTTCACGTGTCACGTGATGAGATACCAAACAAATACAACTTCCCTCGCCTTACTCTAAACCTATCGGCGAAACTAATGCTAATAGCGTTTCATACAAACGGTGTAGTGCCTGCACAGTCACCACAGTGCCCATTGAAAAGGTCTCCTTTGTTTCATAGTGATGCGTGGGAGACACAATCAACCTCGTCGATGACTGATGCGCAAGTACCTCGATATCTTGATGAAAGTACGTCTAGCTCTTTATTCCCTTTCCATTGGAAAACCGTGAAAGTATGATTACTTGTTCTTGATCTGAGTTGGCGCAAGGGGTGAGCTCCTGCTCCCACACTCTAAGCATGTTCCCGCGATAGTCGCCTTTGATGACAGCAAATACTCTCTGTTCGGCCTCCGGCTCGTCGATTTTGCCGCAAGCCCTTGAAAAATGTCATGGCTTGAGAATGGAATTTCTGAGACTGGGAATAAGTGAGGTAGCAAGGTGAGCAATATATCAACTTCATCCCATGGTTTGTGCCGAGCGCCTTTTGGACAGGATGGTGAGGCATCGCATAAACTCGGTTGCATCATCAAGAGACGTGGACAATAACACGCGGCTGCCCAGACGACCTAGGTTCCATTTACAGCCTCTATTGCAGATCCATGGCAGAAATGTTAGTGCTGTTCTTTCAATCTGTTGGTGGACCATTTTTCCAGGACAGAAGATTCAAAGATGTTACTATAACTTCGTTAGCATTACTCTGAAAGTCCAGTAGTGATTGGTGCAACGTTAGATGGCTGAATGGATGGGTGGACGGAAAGGGTATCGACTGGCCCTTTGAGCCGCTACCAGCGGAATTACGACCGATCATAGAATGTGCAGTTCACGCTTGTACCACGACCAATTTAAGCAACGAACAGTGACCCCGAGCTTCGCATTATAATCTACTCTTAACACCTCTGAAAAATAATGAATTTCCCCCAGCGGACGAGTGAACCACATCTCTGCTCCATAACAGGGTACTCGCACCATATTTCTCAACATGTCTCGTCAACATCCACTTGTTTCAGAGCGTAAAAAATCACGAGGGACGTCGCAGTGAGACAATCAAACCTTCAGTCTTGGGATCATATTGGTGCCCCTTGATCAGGCAGTCGCTCGATAGCGTATCGCCTCGCAACGATATACATGAGTGGAACCCCCGGAATTTTACGAATTCGTCGGCGGAGCTCACGGTCGCACGTCGCGACGATATAGCACTTGTGAGCTGTTACACGCTGTACGAGGCAATCGTCGGCATATGTGCCGGTATGGCTGCAGTGGAGGCGCTCAAACCGGGGATCACGGGCCACTCTGAACGTACTTTTCAGTCCCACGGAGGATAGGACAGAAAGCAGCGCTCACCGGAGAGCTACACGGTAACGGTGACCCAGTTTCTCAAGCTCAGCCATCACGCAGTCGGTCACGCACGGTATGCCTTGAGATAAATGGTCGGGTTATCCTTCACGCCAACGAAACGAACGACCCACATTTGGCATAAAGGCAATCCATCATCCCACCGATGAGCTCCAGTTTGTTCTGAAGGCTGAAGTTTATGAAATTGGTGTCTATGAGAACGCGATACGGTGGGACGAGCTCCGTATTGTGTGCAAGAAAGAGGGAGGATGCGATTTGCGGTCTGATAGGGCAAGGTGGGTTGCTTCGGGGCGGTTCATGCATGCAACCACGTACACTCGGCGGACCGCCTTCGCTTTCTCCTCCTCCTCCTTTCTCTTTTGCTTGAGTTGGTTTTCCTTCCTAGAGTAATGTAGTGAGGGTGGCTCGTCCGGTGAGACAACAAGCGGACGTCATACAAACGCGCATCATTGGGACTTAGCAGTCGCTTTACTGCAGCGAATTTGCGCGTCTTTTTGGCCCTTCCCTGCAATGTGATCAATTCCATTCACAGTGGGCTGAACTACTTAACACACCATCTTCTGGTTCAACGGGAGTGATGGGCAGAGGTACTTATCCGACCTCAAATAATATTACCCAAAAAATAATTACTGAAAGAAACTTGCACAGCACCCCAATCGTCATTACTATGATCACAAGTTTGAGCCCGAAATAAATAGCTGGTCCTGGGATAATGCTTTTCTGTTGGCGTAACTCCACTTTCCTCTCTTGTGCTCATAACGACCATGGTGATGCACCAGTCACTTTTCGCAATGATATCCGAAGTAGGTTTCCGTTTCAATCATCGTCAGGAGAAACCACCGTTGCAAATCTAGGAATGGAGGATCAGATGAAAACATCGTTCACCTGGAGACTGACAGGTGATGGCGTTCGACCGGACCCCAACTTTATTCGTCTCTCTCTGACGGGTCGTGACGAATTCCAAGGAGGGTCTCACCTTGCAACTGACCGGCAAGTCGACTCGAGATCATTAAAATCTCGATGATACGAGATCCGTTTCTGCGAGGAACGTGCCCCTACTCTCTGCCACTAGAGTGCACGTATGCCTCTGCAGTCATATCTTGAAGGAAGTCACAGCATGGCCCTCATTTGTCATTCCAAACAAGTGGTACGACTTTCTTCCGTTCGTTTGTGAAATTTGACATTGGGTGCGGAAGTTGCAGTTTCAGACTCGTGTGTACGAGCCTTGCTGTATATAGACGTTGTTTGGAACAGCGTTTATATTTGACCCTCGATTTGACCTGTCCCATAGCAAAAAGCGGAATCCGCGTTAGGACTTGCTCGAGGCCCGGGTTCAATATTCCTTCTCTTATCCATGAAGACCTCAAATACACACTCTCAGGACGCACACGACCCTGCGTGCACGAGTGCCCAGGTAAGCCCAGCATTTAATCATCCCAGCACCTTTAATAAGCCAAGAAATCGCACATATCCAGCTTTCCTGCGTTCCTGCGGGTACAACCGGCCTCGAGCGTATCATGCTTACTGCCCAGGGTGACTTGCAACGAATATTGAGGTACCGACGCGTTCTCGTCCTCGATCGTTGACGCTCTCATGCGCGATCCACAGTGCGTTTTTTGGACACCCCATCTTCGTCAAGTGCATCTTTGCGAACACGTCCTCGCGTACATGTCCTGCCTCGCCCCAACATCCTATCACTCAATCCCGTCAGGTACATCTCATGTGCGCCAACCGCGTCGTCTGCATTGCAACGTCCCTCGTCACCATCACCTGTCCCGGAGGCGAGCGTGTCTTTTTGGACGAGAAGTTCCCCATCGGGCAGACATTTCGGGAGCTGCAACGACATCCGAAATTTAATCTTCTCAGCGTCGAGACTCCAGTCGTGCGAGGGAAGCGCGAGCTACGCCGGACGTACACGCTCGAAGCCGATGGTTTCCAAACGGAAATATTGGAGGTCTTTCCGGATAGAGACATGTTCATTCGCGGCGAAGACTGGCTATTTGAAAACTCGGATGTAGAAGGAACGCAGTGTGTTAGCGTAGTGGACACTGCCGTGCCGGACTGGCATGCCGCAAACGTGGGCAGCGTCGCAGACGGGTGCTAGCCTCAGGTAGGGTTGCACACGGGTATACCCGTGGCTTGACAAGCCAACACTGCGCAGGTTTCTGTGGTACCCGCGGGTTATACCAACAAGAACGAGACAAAAATGCAACAATTGTATATTACTAAAGGTTGTGCAGGCTACTCAGTAGTTTTATCTTCCTTCTGTCGAGGAGGTCATCTGCATCAGGTTGTGACGAATCCAACATCGGAAGGCTTGCTACGGGTAAACTGTAAGAGGCGTCATCTTTGAATGCTCGTTCGACAGCGGCGGATGTTGCTGGTGGACATGACAACGAGTATTAACTATTGGCAGGCTGACGGCGTATGGGCTGACCAGAGATATTGAGGCCATCTGGTGCCATTCGATGGAAATTCATGCAGAGCATCAGCATTACTGACTTTTATGAGTCATTGCTCTAGCATATTATTGCATAATGCTTCAGGTTCGCAGTATTAGATGAATGGTCCCCTGAGTCTTGATAGCGTCGCAAAAGCCCTGCTGTACTTTACGCCTTTTTGCACCATAGGAAAAGAGGTGTGGCGTCCGTCGACTTGTTCGACTGATACCACCCCGAGTTCTGAAGAGTGTAGATGGGCGATCGCCAGCGTTTCTCGAGTACTGCTGAAGCGAACTAAAGTAAACCGTGTACAGGTAACCCATAACTGTGCATACCTAAATTTCGTCTACTCCATTCGAGTGAACTGGTGCTCTGTAAAACCGGCCGTTTTTAATCGCCCTCCTCAAAGGTGTTGGGTTTGCGATTGGATTTAGTGGTATTACCGATTTATGATATTTGCTCTCACATTGATTTGAGAATCTGCTTCAGAGCTCGCGTCACCAGAAAGACGAATAGTTCATGGGATGAGTTTGCTGGCCACTGACCCGATGTCACGCCAGCATTACAGCGAACACCTGTTGTTCTTGATTTCTCGTCATATCTGTTCGGTCTGCACTTGAAAATTCCTCCATCATCCTCTCGTCGTGCTTTTTGAACACTTCACAGCCCCCTTCGAATGGTAAGACCTCACCCTCCCGGTAAAAAGCCGAGACTCTACCTCCTACCAGTTCTGAGCTGGGGGCACTGAGGTGTGTCATAACTTGGATGACAGCCAGATCGGCCTAATCTGGACCAGCAGGTTATCATACTAGTTTCATTCTGGCAACCCACTCCGTGGGTACGCCTACGGGGCCGGTGTTGGTGCGGGTTCACAACGCAGCGCATGCTGCACCCGCGCCGACCATACGCGTCACGGAAGCACTGCGGTGTTACCCGCCCTTGTGCCCAAGCACAGTGTCAGCGAGCGGCTCGCATCCGAGCTGGCTTGTAAGCGCACAACTGACCGGCTGCGAGGTTTACATGTGTTGCGCCGTAGAGGTACTTGAGCTTGTGGTGCAGTCCGAGGGACTGCGGAGAGGCCAATGAGAAGTAGACCTGGTAAGGAGGTGATACTAGTAGTAGCGCGCACTGGTTCGTCCATTGGCATGTTCAGGTTGATCCATTTGTAAGAGTGTTGCACCACTAGGTCCGACCATATAGAGGACGTTGAACGCATCTTTATCGCGGTTTTCCCTCTGGGAGGGGATCTGAGAAGAGGGAAGATGAGGAGCCTCGGGAGCAGTCGTATAAATGAATTTTCAAGGAGCCATCTCATTGGCTGACCTGTCAGGTCTCTTCCGCGCCGGCGAACCGGGAGAACATATACCGATGCACTTTTTTTTTCAGCCGATTCCGTCGTACTCCTATGCACGATGTGGATGCGGTTCCGCGGCCGCCGCACGCACGCAGATGAGACGATCTTGGTATTGGATTTGCCCCGACTCGGAGCCAGGGATGCTTCTACCCCGCTGATGCACGTTTTCCGGATCAGAGAACCATGGAATTTCAATCGTCCGGTGGTAATGAGCACCTCGAGGGCCATGCGACACTCTTGGCCGCCGATCGTGATGGATGAATTCACAGATCGTCGAGCGGGGGTGGACGTGGAGGCCGTCGTCGATTATCCTAGTCTAGCGGGTAGACCGGTCTGCGCAAGGTGTGATTCGGGTCAATTTAACTGCAATTCATTCGAGGCAGAAAAAAAGCATACGAAGAGTCGTAAACCCAGGTGTTCGTATAGTACTGTTAGTCCAGACGGGGGAATCGACTCTTACCGAGTCCACATCGCATTCACGACAACTCCGGAGATGTAGCCGACGCTCACGGAGAGTAGTGTAATTGGATTTTGACTATGTTGATTCAGATCACGGTGTCGTCAAGGTCATCGTGAAGAGTTACGGCATCCGAGCCATTGCGTGACCCAACAAATTCGTAGCCAAATCCTCACTAGTAGGCTGGATGGGACGGTATTTCGCAAAATACTCTGCTCCGTGGCTTTTGGAATACGGCCCCGGAGAAGCTCGTGGTTGGGCTGCTAGTATCAATCGGTAGTTGCTATCCGACGGAGGTTCATTGCTTGAGATTTTTGATGCCTCGCGTTCCCGCTGCGCGCCATTGGCCTGTGCAAACCTTGGCCGAGATAATGGTCCCATATTCAGTCGGTCACCCACGCTTCTCACCCCGCTCTGGCCATCAGAACGGCAATCAAGCACTCGAGATGCGTGGCAACGACTCAGAATGTTGTCGCAGTGCCTGCGGTCCCAGTAATCACACCCTCCGGTCATAATTTTAGTGAGCGCTGTTCCTTTGGCACGGACAATGTTCACGCTTGTAAGAGGCTACCAATGCCAAGGTTCGGTGATGTCCACCTCGTTTCATGCTGTAACTCGGACCGAGGTCCTTCCTACACCGGTACTGACGAGCAACGTCTGCCTGTATACGTGATCCTCTCACCTTTATCAACCTCCAAAGCTTTTCTGTTCCATCTCGCGGTGCTTTTCACCACGTTTGTGTGCTTGGAAGCGTTCGTTGGACGCATGGCGTCGAAATTTCTTCACGACTTGAATCAGGACAGAATTTTCTCACCTCGTCGCACTCCCAGGCCACCCTTGGGCAGCGTTCATCGCCTTTTCGTTTCCTTGGTATTCAGATTCATGTTGGACCCACTCTATTTTCGGGAACCCCGGAATACAGTTGATGAGAGTGTGGCGTGCTCCGCCACCAGATGTCTGATGTTATGCACGTAACCGATCCATTGATCCATGGTTCGCGGTCCTTTGCGGCTCAAGCGCGATGCGCGATCAATGCATCAACTTGCCGTGAATACCATGCAGTGACAAATGAAGACTATTGGTCTGGGACCGAAAGGTGGCCATAGGTTCCAATCGTGGATGAACGAGCGCACCACTGGTCCCGAATAGTCGTCCCCTTCTCTGTCGCCTCCGACTACGTCGCCACTGAAATGCTGGATGCTGAATACGGAGAGAATTGTTGCCCCTGCAAACATAATCTTTTTTATTACCTTTCTCTTGCCCTGTTTTATTTCGGGCATGTTCTTTCTTGCGATGGGATCACTGATCTCATTTCGTGTATCCGATCACCACTCTTTTGGAAATTGCGACATCTCAGGGGCTATGTCGGCGCGTTGACTGGGGCGACGCGGTGATGAGCAGCGAGGTTAAGTGTCTTGATACGCCGTGCTGGACGGGGCACGGGTGTATAGGTCCGCGGATGGGTACGGTGACATGCAGTCGGGGTGTGCCCATCAGAGGTGTGGTCGCGTCTCCGTATGAGGGTGCTTCTCAGGCAGGAACGCTGCCCCGCAAGCTTGAGCCAAGACTTGGCAGTGGTGTGCCCCACACGCGGGTACCTCTGCCCTGACCGACGGATTCGGACCCACACTTTTGGTTGGCCCATGTGGATTTCTTTCAAGCTGTGGGCAGTCGTACGTTGTACGTGTGCATATACGGAAACGAGAGATTGGACGGGCGAGGGAAAACACTGCATAATACACTGCGTTGCGGACAGATCCATATGCCGCTGGCCTCTTTGGTCTCTGGAGAGCAACCGAGTAGAGTAGCTTCCCAGGTATGGGCACCATATCATATAGTACTTTGCAGGACACGCGCGTTCGCACGCGGGGCGAAGCCTGATGGAGGCTGATGCAAATGATGGTCGAGATGCTCATTCGCAACGGTCTTGAGGGGATGGAAGCCACGTTTTCCAAGGCATTTCTATCTTTTCTTATCTTTTTCGTAACCACCTTTCCTAAATTCATGGTCAACTTTTTGAGAGCGAGAGAAGTTATTGTCAACCTCAAGACGAGAACACTCTGTGAACTAAATTTAGTCAAACTGGCGTGTAACGTGCGTGCTGCTCCCCCCAGCATGACGGGGGAATTGCAAAGAGCTGACTTGTTTCCTTTTTGGTTGTTCAGGTGCGGCAAAGGCACCGTCTAGAAACAACGTTGTCAACATAGATAGTTAATATCCAATCTGGGCCGCCTAACAAGGTGAATACCGACGTACGAGTCACCTCATCGATACGTACGGTGGCCAAGTCGGTGCTGTATCGCATCAGATGAATGAAATTCCCACGGTGCTTGGGAGAGGAGGCATGGATATTTTCTCGCACTGGAAAAGATGTGTACAGGTCGCATGCATAGGTACGTGGATGAACGTGTGGGTGCGTGGCACCTGCAGAGGCCCAGAACACACGGAATGGGCGCGCAGAGGATCTGCGGTAGGATAACGAAGAGTCTGTCAACACAGGAGCTGCACAATGGATGACGTTGATCGAGGAGCTGTCAGACCGAGGCGAGAGGTGAGGGCACGTTCCGGGCACGCTAGAGGATGCGGCGCAGCCATCAGACCAAAGGGATATGGATCAAACAGCAACGTGGATACGAAATGAGCTGGGAACGTGCCGGTACCGCCAAAATGGGATCAGTGCAGACGAACGCCCATCACACAAAGTGTTGGGAAGAGACGAGGGTCGTGGGAAGGGAGAGGCTGTGAGTTCGGTGGCGGTGGATGCTGTGTGGTATCCCCCCAAAGGGGGGGTCGCGAGGGGGGTTGGCAGATCTGAGATCAACGGAGCTATTCTAAAAAGGAAATGGATTGATCTGGAAATGGATCTCTGTTCAGACGACGACGTCAGATTTTTATGTTTTTTTTTTCTTGCATGCTAGTGTCAATTCAACGGGCGGATCTTTGACGAGGGGATAAAAGCGTACGCGAGTCGATGCGACTCTTCCCAAGTCAAAATGTCCTCTCTCGTCGCCGAGTACACCCAGCACATCAACGAGCTCGACTCCTACCTGTGCGTCTCTCGCTCTCTCTCCTCCTCTTCCTCATTGCTCACCCCCTTCCAGGTCCGGTGCACCCGTCACCCTCACCGGCAGCGACCTCTCACTCGCCCAGATTGCCGCCATCGCCCGCTACATCCCGTCGCCTGCTGCTTCTCCCGCCGCCCCGCCGCTTCGTCTCACTTCCAGCGAGCACATCCGTGCTGCCCACGATGCTTCCCGCCATGTCATCGCCTCCAAGGTCGAAGCTGGTCTTTCCGTCTACGGTGTCTCCACTGGCTTTGGCGGCAGCGCTGATACTCGCACGGACGACCCCGTCGCACTCGGTGCTGCCCTCCTCCAGCACCAGCACATTGGTGTCATCGTGCCCTCTTCGACATCTCGCCATGGTACCGCTACTGGTATGTCCTCTTCTACACTCTTCTGCTTCTGCTTACCCCCGGCAGCGCCTCTCCCTCTCTCTGACCCCACTCACTCGACCACGATGCCCCCCTCGTGGACCCGCGCTGCCATGGTCGTCCGCACCAACTCGCTCCTCCGTGGGCACTCTGGTGTGAGGTGGGAGCTCGTGCAGAAGATGGTCGAGGTTATCGAAAAGGGTCTTGTCCCCCTCGTGCCCCTCCGAGGCAGCATCTCGGCTAGTGGTGGTGAGTAATAACCCCTATTCTAGGTATGGCAATTCAATTTCCTTTTTTAGACCTTTCCTCCCTCTCTTACATCGCTGGTATGCTCATTGGGAATCCCGCTGTCCGTGTTTGGATGTTGGGTCCTCCGATTCCTTCCTTGCGTTCCCACCTTAAGACTCCCACGCCACGCTTCCCTCTCACTACCGCTCTATCCTCCGCTCTTCCTTCTGGCACTGCCACTCCTGCTACCGAATCGGGTCATATCTCTCCCGTGACACCCAGCACGCCCGCGTCCTCCCTTCCAGACGAGGAGTTTGTCAAGGTCTCCCAATCTGCTCTCTATTCCGCTCTCTCCCCTACTTTGACTTCTTATTCCTCCAACAAGGCCTTGGCGCTCACCAGCACAACTCCCCTTCCCCTCGTGTCCAAGGAGCACCTCGGTATCCTCAATGGAACAGCCTTCAGTGCTGGCGTTGCCGCTCTCGCCGTAAATGGTGCCAAGGACATCGCAGTTCTCGGTTCCGTGAGTATCCATAGCATCCGAGTCGACTTTTCTTCTGACTTTGTCACAGTTCTTGACCGCCCTGTCCGTCGAAGCCATGTTGGGTGCCCGCGGATCCTTTGATCCTTTTGTTGGCCATGCTCGCCCTCACCCCGGTCAAATCGAAGCTGCTCACCTTGTCTGGTCTCTCCTCGCCGACTCCAAGTTCGCCCGCTCTGACGAGACCGAAGTCAAGATCGAGGAAGACCAGGGTATCCTCAGACAAGATCGCTACTCCCTCCGCACTGCCCCACAATGGTTGGGTCCCCAGTTTGAGGACATCAAGAGAATCTCAGAGACCATTCGAACTGAAGTCAACTCCACCACCGACAACCCCCTCGTCGAGCCTCCGCGCCAAGCCGGTGGAGAAGGTGTGTGCTTCCCCTGCTCTTAGCATCACCTCGACTCATCTCTCCTAGGTAAAGTCCACCATGCCGGAAACTTCCAGGCGCTCGCCGTCACCAATGCCATGGACCATCTCCGACTCTCGCTTGCGCACATTGGCAAGCTCATGTTTGTCCAGTCTACCGAGATCATCAACGCTGCCATGAACCGTGGCTTGCCAGCCAATCTGGCTGGTGGTGACAGCGCACTCGACTTTGGGTGCAAAGGCCTTGACATCGCCGCCGCTTCGTATCTCGGCGAATTGAACGTTCTTGGCGGTATGAACGCCGGCGTGGGAAATGTAAGCGCCGAGATGCACAACCAGAGTGTCAAGTCAGTAGTTCTCTATTACAGCTTGTCCGCAATTGACACGCTTTGATAGCTCCCTTGCTCTCATCTCAGGCCGTTATACCCTGACAGCACTCGAAGTTTCTCAATTGCTCGCAGCCACACACTTGTACATTGTCTGCCAAGCCCTCGATCTCCGCGCACTCTATCTCGAATTGAGACAGCTGTCCGCCCAGCTTATTCGCGATCTCGTCCGGCAGGTGTTTTCGCTCTCCGACAATGAGGTCGTGAACAAGGTTGCAACCAAGGTGGTGGCCCAGGTGTACGAAGTATTTGACCGCACGACTAGCATGGACACCGTACCGCGCATGGCCAAGGCAGCAAGCGAAGCCGTCTCTCCCCTCCTGGAAGCCCTCATTGCACTCAATCTCTCCGGTGTCGACTTGAACAAGGTCACCGAGTTCCGTACGACGCTGTCCGCCAACCTCACCTCCCTCTTGACGGAACTGCGCTGCGCATACATGAATGTGTCCTTGTCAGATGTACGGACAGGATCCATGCAGTCGACATTGTCCCCTACGGCGCTCACGCCAAAGTTTAACCTTGCTTCACGCGGCCGCGCCCCCGCCTCTGAGCTCTTGGCGCCCCGCACACGGGTGCTTTACAGATATGTTCGCGAAGAACTCGGGATCCCTATGTACGGCGCAGACAACGTGCGAGGATCAGTCTTTGGCATGAACGACGGGTTGTTCTCTGGCCCAGATGCGGAGGATATCACAGCGGTGGTTGGTGGCGAGGTCGATACGTCGCTGGGCGACAAGGTGACGATCATTGTTGAAGCAATTAGGGATGGACGGCTCGCGCGAGTATTGGTGCGGGCATGCGCGGGTGTGTAAGTTGACGAAAACGCAATGGGTGTATATCTTGTATATCCTATGTTATGTATTGCACGACTGTAGACTTT
>JBBPTV010000765.1:0-15548 GCA_038094275.1 Tubosaeta brunneosetosa | reverse complement strand
CCTTCACAGTTGTCTCTCTTATGATGGCTTAGTGTCCCCATGTTCCATGTAGTTCCTTTACATTCTATCTTCCCATGATAGAATCGTTTATATACCAATCATTGTGTACTTGTAGTTTCTTTACTCTAAATCTATGATCTCAGTCATACTCATTCTTTGTCCTTGAGCAATCCTCAAGACTTGTGTGCTTCCTTGTCATCGTCCATCATTCTCTGACTTTGGTTCACATTTAACTTGCTAGGAGAGACACTGTGGTACCTCTTCATGAGTGTCTGCCTCTCTTGGGTTAAGTCGAACACTCTCTTGAGTATGCCTTGCATTACAAAAGATTCAGAGTAGCCTTTCATCCCTCCTGTTTAGGAGTAGGACCCACCCCTAGCCATTTCATACTATCATATGATCTGTCATGCCCAAGGGCAATCAACAGATGACCAGTCATCATCACCATCATCTCAGAACCAAGGAACCTAGCAATTCTAGGTCAGGAAGGATCTCAGAACCTTCATCCACCGCAAACCCTCAGTTTAACCCTCAAACCACTGTCCCAGTAACCTCATCATGACAAGCTCTCTTTAGTGCCTCACACATCAACTCTTCCGATGAAGAAGAACCCATCATAACTCCCCTTGGCTCACCAATCCAAATATCCCCCAGCCTTACACCCTCTCATGTCCCTACTCCGCCAATAGTGACAATACACCCACAAACCCCAACCACAGCCATCCCATTGCAACCTCCCTTAGCAATCATGTCTAGAACTATTGGAGCCAGAGCTGGAGCTGCCTCCACACCACCACCACCACCCCCTCCCCAACCAGAAGCTGCTGCTGTCCCTCCTGCACCTGTTCCTATCACACCTTGAGCTGAGTTTAAGGCTGCTCTCCCAGCCGATTTCTCTGGAGAATTGGCCAATGCCACTCAATGGATGAAGGTGATGAAGGTGTACTTTACCATCAATGCTCATCTATACAACAATGACTACACCTGTATTCTAACCACCCTGAACAAGTTAAGTAAGGGAAGAGGTGTACCTTTCTCTGAGAAATGGTATGACACCCTAGCTAATGCCACCATCGCTACCAACCTAAAGACATTTGACGTCTTTGAGAACAACTTCATCACAACGTTCTATCCCTTTGACCTTCACACTACTGCTCACCAGGAACTCTCTGACCTGAGGTAGGGAAACCTTAAAACTGCCAAGAATGATGGTTTCCAACAGTATATCACTGATTTCCAGAATCTCGCTGCTTGTGCGCAGATCACCGATGAAGCTACCCTCATCAATCACCTTGCCAAAGGACTTGACCGTTGCATCACCACTATGATCTTGTCCATGACTGTGGTCCCAACCACCTCTCAAGAATGGATTGCTAGAGCCAAGATGTTCCATACTCAAATTGGATGCATTGATGCCTTGAGGAAAGGCAGTTGCACCTCCTCCCTTGTCTCTTCCAAAAACCCAAATGCCATGGACGTTGATGCTGCCCAAATCAAGAAACTCACTCTAGTAGAATGTGCCAAATGTATCAAAGAAGGCCATTGCTTCTGTTGTCGCAAGAAAGGCCATAGCGCTACTCAGTGCAAAGGCACTAAGACCTCACCTCCCCGTCCACAAAACATCAGATCCACTGAAACTCCTGTCATTCCCAGTCCTACCCCCAAACCTTCCAAGCCTACTTCCAGCTTTGATGCTTATGTGAACCAACTGTGTACCTCTGGAAAAGATGAAAGTGAAATCCTCCAAGTCTTAAAGATGTGCTTTGAGAATGAAGAAGAACCTTCAGATGAGAAAGTTGCTAGCCTTACTGGCTAGGATTTTTGAATAGGGAGGATGTATCGATGTCTTCTCTTCCTGATGTACTTGTAGGACTACCAAATGAAAGAACTCTTCATTTACCTGTTTGCTTACAAGTTGGCTCAAAAATTGTTGAAACTACCGCTCTCATTGACAGTGGAGCAACTGGCAACTTCATTGATCCTAGCCTTGTCCCTGCTCTTTGCATGGGAATCAAATCTCTATCCAAACCCCTCATGGCTTACAACGTAGATGGCTCTCCAAACAAGAAAGGAGCAATCAAGTACAGGATTCAAACAAATGCTCAATTCTCCTCCTTTGAGGATCGTCTTGACCTCATGATTGTCGCCCTTGGCAAGTGACAGATCATCCTAGGAATGCCCTGGCTCAAACAATGGAACCCTACCATCAATTGGATCTCCAAAACAGTAAACATTGACAAAGGAATCCCATTCTGGGATGCTGTGGTACCTCTTCATGAGCGTCCGGCCTGGAATGAGATCAACAAGGTAACTCTCTTGATCCAACTGGCCCAACAAAAAGTCAAGCAAGAACAGAAAATTTGAAACTGGTGCCTAGAATATGAAGACGTGTTCTCTAAGAAAACCTTCAACACTCTCCCACCTCATCAACCCTACAATCATGCCATCGAACTCAAACCCACCTTTGTCCCAAAAATTGCCAAAATTTACTCATTAAATCCTGCTGAGAAGGAAGCCTGCCGCCTCTTTATCAAAAAACATCTGAAAACAGGTCATATTGTCCCATCAAAGTCCCCACAAGCTTCTCTCTTTTTCTTTGTATCCAAGAAAGACAGTTCTCTTTGTCCCTGTCAAAACTATCATTATCTCAATTCATTCATTGTCCAAAACACGTATCCCCTCCCCCTCATCTCTGATCTCATCAATGATATGAAGGAGTCAACTCTGTTCACCAAGTTTGACATATGGTGGGGGTACAACAACATTTGAATTTGAGAAGAGGACCAATGGAAAGCAGCATTCATCACCCCACTTGGACTTTTTGAACCCACCATGATGTTCTTCCGTTTTAACAATGCTCTACCAACATTTCAAGCTTTCATGAACCATATCTTCAAGGATATGCTGGCTGAGCAATGGTTAAAGATCTACATGGACAACCTAGGCATTCATATGAAGGATGATATCAAACTCCACCATGATCGCACTTGTAGAGTTCTCCAATGTCTCAGAGAACATGGACTTTCCCTCAAGCTCTCCAAGTGTTTGTTCAACACTCCACAAATGGAATACCTTGGCATGATTATCGGTCAAGGATGACTCAAGATGGACCCAGTAAAACTTTCTGCCATTAAGGACTGGAAATCCCCTATATCTGTCAAGGAAATCCACAGTTTCCTAGGATTTGCCCACTTCTATTGAAAGTTCATCCCAAACTTCTCTAATATTGTTGCCCCCCTCATTCTACTCACTTGTAAAAACAAACCTTGATCATGGACTCCCCTCCAAGAAACTGCTTTCTGCTCCCTCATTGCTCAGTTCTGCTCCACCCCAGTCCTCGCCCTTCCTGACACTTCTCGACCATTTTCCATCATGACTGATGCTTCTCTGATTGCCACAGGAGCAGTACTCCTCCAAACTGATGTCAATGGTGACCTCCATCCCTATGCTTATTTCTCGAAAACATTCTCCTCCACAGAACGAAATTATGATATCTATGATTGGGAACTCCTGGCTGTCATCCTTGCACTCGAAGAATGGTGACAATATCTCCTCAGCACCTCACATCCAGTGACTATCATTACAGATCACAAGAACCTTTCCTTCATCAAAGATCCCCAAAAACTCTCTCACTGTCATGCCTGTTGGTCTCTCTTCCTCCTCAACTTTGACCTTGTTTGGAAAGTAACCCCTGGAACTCAGATAGGCCCAGCTGATGCACTTTCCTGGAAAGACTCCATTGACATCTCCTCTGACAACGCCAACACAGCTATCCTCCCAGACCCTATTATCATCAATGCCCTTGATCTAAAACTTTTCGACTACATCTGATCCTCGTCCTTGTCCAATCCACTGGTCCTCCATGCACTCAAAGCCATGGAAGACACAACACCTTTGTTCCCTTGTTCTTCACTCCAAGACTGGTCATTTGATAATGGCCATCTCTTTTACAAAGGTCATCTATATGTCCCACCTTCATTCCGATCCACGCTTCTCCACAGCATTCACTCTTCCCCTACCACTGGCCATGCTGGTCAATTCTGCACGAAAGCAATTCTGAAATGTGATTTTTGGTGGCCTGGACTTGGTAACTTTGTTAAAAACTTTGTAGCTGGCTGTGCCATATGTCAACAATCCAAGGTCAACACTCACCCCACTGTCATTACTCTGAACCCGATTCCATCCTCGTCATCTTTACCATTTCAGCAAATCTCTGTCAACCTTATCACAGATCTTCTGTTATCCTCAGGTTTTGATTCTATTATGGTCATGGTTGACCATGTCAAAGTATGACCTCCGGACAACTCCAGAGTTACACATGCACTAACTCCAGCTGTTTCTCTCTCATTTCTCACTCTACCACTTTCGGACTTACTTATCCCTATTATAGTATAGTCATACCTCGTGTTGTTCACTTGGTGGCACTCCTAGTCCCTCCAAACATGTGCTACTGCACCTTTCATGTTCCCTGATCCAGCACACCCATTTTTGCCTATTTTACTCTGGAGTTTCCTGGAGCTAAGTGCGTGCTTGTCTTCGACACTATTTAATTCTTTTCAATTCCTCCCAATCACCTCAGTTGTGCTCTGTACTTGCAGCACAGTCTGAGGTGAGACCTCTTCTGATCATTTGATACCTTGTATTTACCCTACCTTAGTTGGGCAATTGCTGCCCTTATTTAGATACTTTAACAGATGATGGCCTTATGAAGGGGGTAATTTTCATCCCTTGTAACAAAACTATTGATGCAGCAGGAGTCAGCAAACTTTTCTTCAACAATGTATTCAAACGCTTTGGCCTTTACAACTCCATCATCTCGGATTGTGGCCCACAATTTGTCTCTGCGTTTGCTCTTGAACTCACTTGCCTCCTCCAATATGACATCTGACTCTCTACTGCATACCACCCCCAGACTGATGGCCAAACTGAACAAATGAACCAAACTTGAGACCTACCTTCATATCTTCTGCGCCAATAACCCCCACTCCTGGTCAGAATTCCTCACTACTACTGAATTCCATCACAACTCCGTCCCTCATAGCTCCACTAAGTCATCTCCATTTTCCCTCCTCCTTGGTTATGAACCCTGATCATTCCCTGCCCTGGATAAAACATTCATTTCCACACTATCTGACAGATTGATTGCTCTGTCCAAGGCATGAGAAGAAGCTCTTGCTGCGCATGACTCTGCTTGCTTAGTGATGACTCACCACTCCACCCACTCATTCTCCCCTTGGAAAGTTGGAGATAAGGTGTGGCTAGAAGCCACCAATCTTCAGATCCCTTACCCCTCTAGAAAACTTGCTCTCAAATGTCATGGATCTTTTGAAATCTCTCAAGTCATCTCCCCCCTTGTCTGTCATCTCAGACTACCTCCTTCCTGGAAGATTCACAACACATTCCACACTTCCCTTTTATCCCCATTCAGACAAACCGAAGCACATGGGCCTTCCTTTCCTGAACTGCCCCCAGACGTAATAGATAACGAAGAAGAATTCAAAGTGGAGGCTATCCTATCACACAAAGGCCACCCTGGTAACTATCAGTACCTGACCACATGGAAAGAATACTCTCTGAAGCTACCTGGGAACCCAAAGAAAACCTCCATCATGCTCCCAAGATTCTCTCCCCTTATAAACACCCCCACTCCCTGAAGTAACAGTGGACTCCTCTGAGTGGTGTTGTACCTCTGCATGAGTGTCCTCAGTGGTTAAACTGGTACATGTTCTTTCCCCTCACTACATTACACCCATTCTTCATCACTCTTCACCCTTGTGTCATCTTCACATTCTTCGTCCTGCTTCTCTCCTTGTTTTCTCTTTTGTACTGGTCTAACGGTTCTCTCAATTACCTTTCCCTTTAAAATCAAACAAAGTCATCTTTGCACATATAGTTTCATTTACTTCTATGTCTATTACTCTTCAATCTCACTCCTCTACCATGTCAGACCCATCACCTTTACACTCTTATCCTGTGCAACCTTCCTTACTTCCACCTCGTCTCTTGCCCATTCTTTATTCAGCTATCCTCTCTGATCCCGCTCTTTGGCGCATCATCCCTGAGAACCCTTTATATTGAAACAATGACATCTTGCGTCATCTCATTGGATTATTTCATACTGTGGTGTGCATTCAAAACTTTCACTTTCACTCTGCCCCACAAAACCTGACCCCTTCTTTTGGCGTTCCTCTTCGTGTTGTGGTTGGGCAGTTGTCTGAACGGGTCTTAGACCTGTTAGTACTTAGCCATTTTGCCAACCTTGTACCTAGACTTCCCATTCGACTAGTACTTCCTACCTTTTGTCCAATCTTTTTATCTTTAAACCCACAGGAACGAGACTTTTATCTTGAAAACATTACCTCTTGTCCGGAAGGTGGTCAAGCTACTCAATTACCTACCCCTGAACCACCTCTCCCAGTTTCCGCTCCTCCCTCTCCTGCTATGTCAACATCTTGCACCCTGGTGGATCATCTATCCTTTCTTCCTCCTTCCCCTTCATCCTCTAACTTGGACACAATTGATTTAGGACCCATATACTTCGACGTGCCTCCCCCACCTCCTGACTCTGCCCCCAGTCCATCTTTGTTAGCAACATTGGCCAACGCAGTGAACAGTGTAGGAGCCCTCAGCTCTCTATGTTTGTAGGGCATGTTCTACAGGTATTCTAGGTATTGTCCATCCATCATTCAAGACCTCCATTGTGTCCTGTGTCCATCCGCATCGATCCAAGTTCATTCTGGTTCAGATTGTTGGTATCCAGCTAGTCCACATAGTCTGGTTGATAGGTATCCGGGTCAGACACTTTTCATTTGTCTCTTTTTGTTCGTTATTGGTTCTTGCCTTCTTAGATCTTGTTGTTCCAACCACACATATCTCTTCTGCTTCGTTTTTGGTGGGTTGTCTTGGGATTTGTGGCTGTAGAAAGGTATTCTTCCTTAGATCTTCCTGCTTTGAAAGTCCTGGGAAATACCTGGACTATAAAGCCTTGTACTGTGCAATTGCAATAATCTCTCTCTCTTACTCTCAGTTCTGTTTGTTGTCTGTCCTCCTCTCATCGTTGTCGTCGTTTGTACTCTCTGTCTTCGTCTATCCGGTTTCTGTTGGACCAGACTCGTTGTTCTCTGCTCATTTCAATCTGGTTTTCACATCGGATTACCCTCTCTTCGTGCTAGGTGTTGTCTAGCTACCCCTTCTCACTACAGTACCTACATACGAACCCCTTGGGACGAGCCTAGCTCACACCACCCTTTTTCTACTGGTCCCCTCTGCCTACAACAGGGTCTCCCTGGATGTGACAGTGGTACCACCTACCCATTTATCATCTTTACAACTGGAGCCCACTGCGAGGGGTTCATTCAGGTCCTCAAGAAGGCCACTTTGACCCATGCCTCAGCATATTGAGCTCAAGGGTCTCATCTCTTATTTTCGTCAACTAAACATCTCATAGAACTCCAAGTTCCTTGCTCTGGTTACTCTGGAAAGGGCTCACCACTTTCACATCAGCCTTCCCTCAATGCTGTCAGCAACACTGTTCATTTCGGTGGGTTTGTTACCTCCACTCCTTGTTCTCCCTCACAAAGTTTGCATTCTCTTGAAAGTGTTCCACTTTCCCCTTTGACCCCGGTTGACTCTCCTTCCTTGTTCGTCCCATCTGAGCCTCCTAGCCATTCCCCTTCTCCTTCCCTCTGCTTCCTATTTGAGCCTACTGAAAACCCAGATACATCTCTTGTTTCCCCTCTTCCTCTTGTTGTACCTTTGCCTTTACCCTTGACCTCTTCTCGTGCTCCCCTTCCTTTACTGGCTTTCAATCCAGTTTCTTATCCATTCAATCCAATTGTATATCCTGTTCGTCTACCCGCTTACCCTCAACAGCTTCCTCCAATCCCTCCCGCTCAAAACCCAGCACCAATGGCCCATCAACAATTCTACATGCCTCTCCATGGCATACCCAATGCTCTGAAATTCGATGGCAAGATGCCATCTCAGCTTCCTCGCTACCTAGAGGATATCGACTTCCTAGATATTCATGGTAACCTCGATGAAGCTGGAAGAATGAAAGCTGCCATCTGTTATGCAGACTTAGACAAAGCTGAGGTTTGGGTTCACTAACTGACCTGCAGACTGGGACGATTTTTGTACTGCTGTCAAAAAATTGTATCCGGGTTGTGAAGGTACTGATCATTATTGCCACACTGATCTTCAATATCTAGTCAATGACTACCAAAAGAAGCAAATGCACAACCAAGACAATCTCAGCAAATATAGCAGGAAATTCCAGAAGGTAGCTGCCGGCCTCATTACCAACCAGAAGCTTTCACCCCTGGATCACAACATGTACTTCCTCATGGGATTCCCCACCATGCTTCAGGAGAGGATCCGCCACTGGCTATCTATCGTTAAGCTGGATCTTCATCCAGACGATCCATATCCTATTGAGGATGTCATCACTGCCACTAAGTTCCTTCTCTCAGGATCCACACTTCATACAGTGCTCGCCTCTGCCACTGTCCCTGCCACTGCATCACCATCTGCACCTTGTCCCCAGCCCTCATACCAACCAGCTCATGTATCCGTCATACCTCCGTCTATCCCTCAGCCGACATACGCGTCCAGACCATCTATGAAAGTGGAGTCTAACATGGCAGCATGTCCACCAGCAGTCTGCAAATTCTGTGCCAGTCCCGGACACTTCATGCATACCTGTCAGGTCTGTATGGAGTACATCAATACTGGCAAGGTCATTCATGGTAGCAATGGTTGACTCTATATGCCAGACAGATCAGAAATCCCTCATGTTCTAGGTGGTTGTTGCATCAAGGATGCAATTGATCGCAGTCTTGGTCAATCCACACAGGCTTCTTCCTCCTCATCCAGTCCAGTTGTGCATATCACTACCAGTATCCTGTCTGCTGCCTATCTGGACACACCTGCTATCCTTGATATCAACACCTCTGCTTTCATGACTACTGAAGCAGATATGGGAAGTGATCATGCACCTGTTGTTGCTGACGACAATTTTCAGCTGTACTTAGCTCAAGCATAGGCTAACTTCCAAGCAGATAAGGCCAAGGATCCCAAGGGCAAACGTGTCCACTTTGACAGAGTCCAGGTACTGCCTCGCAGGAGACCTGCTCCTACCATTACTGAGGAAGTCCTGTCCCCTGAGTTGCAAAATGCTTCTTCATCCTCTAGTCACTCTTCCAATCCACCTCCTGCTCGTCCTATGCAGTCCATTTCTGCTTCGGCCGGACCATCCAAGTCTGCTCCTTCTTCTGTTGTCAATCCAGCCAATGTCAATCCGACTCGTCCCCCTCCAACTACCAACACCATTCCCACTTCGCAATACAAGTACTCATTCCCTCTCGAAGACAATTCTGCTCCCAAATGAGTCCTTGAGTGTGTATTAGACACTAGTGTCCCAGTTCCAGTCAAGGACCTCTTCACAGTCACTCTAGAGTTCTGGAAGCAGTTCCGAGACCTCACCACAGTAAAACGCATATCCACCACTTCAAACTCGACTTACTTTGCTCATGTCAATGAGCTTGCTGGTCAAGACCCCGCACCATCCCTCGAGGAGTTTGCTGACTGGATTCTCCAGAATGATGACGGACTCATCATCACGCACCACAACCTTCCTCTTCGAGCCATCGAGGCTAGAATTGGAGGTACTGGTTGTACCATCATGTGTGTTTTTGATTCTGGGTCTGAGATCATTGCTATGCCAAAGCAAATCTGGGAGGACCTTGGTTTACCAATCTGGTTGGACCACGTCATGTGCATGTCTTCAGCAAATACAAGTGTCAACACCACTGTGGGTGTACTTGAGAATCTTGGACTTGACTTCAGTCAAGGCAAAGTCAAGTTACAGGTTCAAGTGTTGGGTTGTTCTAACTTCGACCTCTTGCTTGGTTGTCCTTTCCATTGTCTAATGAGCACTAACACCAAAGATTTCCCTGACGGTTCACAGACTATCATGCTTTGTGATCCGAATACTGGGAAACAGTATACCTTGCCCATTTGTCCTTGGTCTGAAGGATGCCCTTGTTGTCACGAAAAGAAACAGTGGGGCAGTCACCAATCCATACTCAAGATGGGTTTTTAGGCATCGATGATCTGCTTCTTAGTTGGGGAGAGTCCGGTAACAAATCCATTTCATTTGACAATCCACATTTGTATTTGCAATCTTTTGTCTCATCCTTGTTTGTTTCAACTTCGCGTCTTCATCTTCCGCCGCTTTCTATTGGACCTATTCCTCCTTCTCCAGACTATCCTTTCTTGTCCTCAAGTCAGTCCATCTTCAGTCCAGATGCTTTATCTGCTCTTGCATCCGTTTACTCATACAATCTTGGTTCTCATTCTCTGGTCTATAAGCCAGTCACTAAAAAAGTTCAATCTGTTATTGCTCCTATCGACAAAGAGTTCCAGATTACCTAGTCCCTTCCAGATGATCTGCTTTCTGGACTAAAACCTTTACCTTCTCATCCTCCCAATTTTGTTCCTGGACTTCATTTTACACAAGAATGTGCTGATAAACTAGACCTCGACCCCGTAAATTGGCTCTGGCCTGACAAAGTCAAGCTCCTTCATTGGTTAGTCCATGATCACGAAATGGCATTTGCTTGGGTTCCCACTGAGCATGGTCGTTTTGACGAACGTTATTTCCCTCCTGTCAAAATTCCTACCATCCCCCATACTCCTTGGGTCCTCCATAACATACCCATTCCTCCTGGCATGTGGAACAAAGCCATTCAAATCATCAAGGACCAGATTGCCTCTGGAGTATATGAACCGTCCACTGCTGTCTATCACTCTCACTGGTTCTATGTACTTAAGCAGGACGGCAAAACCCTTTGCCTCATACATGACCTCCAACCCCTTAACACCATCACAATCTGAGATTCATCCACCCCTCCCTTCGTCAAACATTTTGCTGAGTCCTTTGCCAGATATGCTGTATATGGAATGATGGACTTGTTTGCTGGATATGACCAACACCCTCTTCATCCAGAGTCTTGTGACCTCACCACCTTCAATAGTCCTATGAGTCTGCATTGTCTCACTACTATGCCCATGGGGTATACAAACACTGTCCAAATCTATCAAGTGTACATGTTGTTTGTCCTTCAGGACGAGATTCCTCATCATACCTATCCTTTCATCGACAATCTTCCCATTAAGTCTGTCACTAATCGTTATCAGAATCCAGATGGGTCCTGTCAGACCATTCCAGACAATCCAGGTATTTGTTGCTTCATCTGGGAGCACCTCAAGGTTGTACATCATATCCTGCAGTGTTTACAAAACATTGGTGCAACAGTCTCTGCTAAAAAGTTTGTTCTCGCTGCAACGGATGTGACTATCGTTGGACACAAGTGTACCTTCAAGGGTCGTATCCCACATGAGAACAAGGTTCAAAAGATCTGTGACTGGCCCAAGTGCCAGAACCTTACTCAAGTATGTGGATTCCTAGGTGTGTGCGGCGTTCTTCGCATTTTCATTCGAAATTTCACAACAATTGCTCATCCTTTGGTCAATTTGACACAGAAGGGCACTCCTTTCGAGTGGGGCAAGGAGCAGCAGCTCGCGTTTTTGTGTCTGAAGGACGCTATCTGTCATTCTCCAGCTTTGTGTCGCCTGGATTATGAATCTGGACATGAGGTTATCCTCGCAGTTGATACTTCAATCATCACAGTCAGGTATATCTTATCACAGGAAGGAGATGATGAGAAACGCTATCCCAACCGTTTTGGTTCCATCAGCCTTAACGAGATTGAGAGTCACTATTCTCAGGCGAAGCTCGAGTTATATGGACTCTTCTGGGCACTCCGATCAGTCCGGATTTTTGTATTTGGGATTGCTAACTTTACAGTTGAAATGGACGCCAAATATGTCAAGGGTATGATCAACAATCCGGATCTGCAGCCAAATGCGACAATCAATTGTTGGATCATGGGTATCCTTTTGTTCACCTTTCATCTCGTCCATGTCCCTGCCACCCATCATACTGGTGCAGACGGACTCTCGCATCGTCCTCCTTCCAATGACAATCTGGTTGATGATGACAATTTCGAGGATTGGTTGGACAATGCATACTCTTTCTCCACACACCTACTCAATGACCATGTCTGTTCCCTTTCAAATGTTGCTCACCTCTCTAGACGACCACACTCCCCTCCCGTCCTATCCGTCTTCTTCAATGCTGATCTGGACTTGGATTCTAATCTGGTCATTCCTCACTCTCCAAAAGCACTCGCCAAAGAAGATTGCATCATTTGCATTCGACAATTTCTTGACACTCACATCTGCCCACCTGATCTCAACAACGCCGACTTCACTTCCTTCATTAACTCTGCCACTCACTTCTTCGTCCTCCACAGATCTCTGTACCATCACGAACCGCATGGCTGTCATCAGCTCATCCCACCTATTGAACATCATTATGGACTCATTAAGGAGGCGCATGATGACCTTGGACACAAAGGTGTTTTCTCAGTCCAGTCACATCTGCTCATCCAGTTCTGGTGGCCCATGTTGGTGGATGACATCAAGTGGTACATCTGGACCTGTCATGAGTGTCAAATTTGCCAAACCCAAAAACTCCACATTCCTCCAACTGTTCTGGTCATCGGCAGACTGTTTCACAAGGTCCACATCGACACCATGGTGATGCCTCGTTCTGGGGGCTATCACTTCATCGTCCAAGCTCGTTGTGCCCTCACAGCATATCCAGAATGGCAGATGCTGCATTCCAAGAATGCATCTGTCATTGCATCCTTCATCTTCAAGGATATCCTCTGTCATTGGGGCACAGTTGCCCAAATTGTCACTGACAATGGTTCTCCCTTTATGCAGGTGTTGGATATCCTATCTGCTCGGTATGGTATCTGACATATCTGGATCTCCCCTTACAATTCACAAGCTAACAGTGTGGTCAAACAGTGTCACTTCAATGTCTGGGAGTCCATCTTTAAAAGTACCCTGGGGGGAGAGGTTTGCTGGGCTCTCACAGCTCACTCTGTTTTCTGGGCAGAGTGTATTACGATCCTAAAATCAACCAGACTGTCACCATACTTCATGGTGCACGGTGTCAAGCCTCTGTTCCCATTCAACCTCACTGAGGCAACATTCCTTCTTCCTGCTCCGGACACTGAAGGATTTTCTAGATCTGACCTTATAGCTTGACACACCTCCCAACTCCAAAAGCGTCAGGACGACATCGACTCTATGCGCAAACATGTTCGACAATCTCAGTTCATGTCTATCAAACACTTCGAGGCGAACTTCAAAAACCATATCTGGGAACAAGCATTTGATCTGGACGACCTTGTTTTAGTCCGAAACACTCAGATTGAAAAGGAGTTGAACTGAAAGACAAAGCCACACTATCTCGGTCTGACAGTGGTCCTTTGCAGGACTACTGGAGGATCGTATCTGCTAGCTGAGTTGGACAGCACAATCTCTAAGTTGCATTATGCAGCATTTCGTCTCCTTCCATACCATCCAAGGGTGCAGCTGTCAATTCCAGTTATGGATTTGACTAGGTTGAACGATCTGGAACTCGATGAGTTCGAAGCTGAGGAAGATGGGGAGTACAAAGTCAAGGAAAACGATGGGGCAGTCTTGTATGACTAGCTTGCAAAAACAAAAACAAAAATCATTCTATGATTAGTATTCCATCCGGTTTTTGTCTGAAGTCCTCTGTTCCATCCCGGGTTTAGTCCAGTGTCTCATTGATCATGACATCCAAACAGTCATAAAAACACAAAACACAAAAACATCGAACACTTCTACAAATAGGACAGTCGTCTCTTTATCTCTCATCTGATTTGAACATGAACTCATTACTTAGATTTTGATTTCGAACACATTGTTGAACAAACACACAATAACTTTCATGACATACCTTGTTCCTCGTAGACTGCACTGGTCTACCCGTTCTGCTCACCTCTGCTGGACCTGTTGCTGGGGAAGTCAGCTCCTTGTGCTCACTCTTGCTCTTCTTGTCCGAACCGACCAGACTCTTGTTTGATGGTATGTAGCACAGTGAGTTGCTGGCTACCATTGCCTGGATCCTCGTGTCCTTCAGTGCTTCTTCCCATTCACATCGTTCCCAGTCCTTCAGTAAGGTGGCCCACTTTTTGTAGAGGTTGTTGCTGTTTCGCATCGCCATCGTAGTCTGGGGGTCAATTCTTCTTTCCAGACCCTGACTGCCAGCCGCTTTGAGACAATGCTGGAGTTGTTCCTAAACAAGAAGTCAGTAAAAGGTCATCCGAGACAATCAAATCATGTACCAGTGCAGAGTCCCACTGTCCTATCCATGTGTCCTGATCCTCCTCCAGACCTTCCTTGTTGTCAGGTATGCAGTCAGTGAGGTCCTGGACCTTCTCACACACAGCTTGAAGGTTAGTGGTGGTGACAGTAATGGGCATCGGGTTGTTGAAAGGGTTGCTGTATTGAAGGAGGTTGTTGATGGTGGAAGGGTTTTTTGACATAGTGGTGAGAGATGAAGAAGCTTGGGGAAGAGTTGATGTGGATGTGGAACGACAGACATGTCTTAAGTGTCAAATGCATCCATTGTTCGTGTTTTCAAGGTCTGCACCTAACCAAGTCACATGACTGACTGTGGACAGTCAGAGTTCAAGTACCCTGTGGATGTAGGAGCCCTCAGCTCTCTACGTTTGTAGGGCATGTTCTACAGGTATTCTAGGTATCGTCCATCTGTCGTTCAAGACCTCCATCATGTCCCGTGTCCATCTGCGTCGATCCAAGTTCAGTCCAGTTCAGATTGTTGGCATCCAGTTAGTCCGCATAGTCTGGTTGATAGGTATCCGGGTTGGACACTTTTCATTTGTCTCTTTTTGTTCGTTATTGGTTCTCGCCTTCTTAGATCTTGTTGTTCCAACCACATGTATCTCTTCTGCTTCGTTTTTGGTGGGTTGTCTTGGGATTTGTGGCTGTAGAAAGGTATTCTTCCTTAGATCTTCCTGCTTTGAAAGTCCTGGGAAATACCTGGACTATAAAGCCTTGTACTGTGTGATTGCAATAATATCTCTCTCTTACTCTCAGTTCTGTTTGTTGTCTGTCCTCCTCTCATTGTCGTCGTTGTTCATACTCTCTGTCTTCATCTATCCAGTTTCCATTGGACTGGACTCATTGTTCTCTGCTCGTTTCAATCCAGTTTTCACATCAGATTACCCTCTCTTCATGCTAGGTGTCATCTAGCTACCCCTTCTCACTACAGTACCTACATATGAACCCCTTGGGACGAGCCTAGCTCGCACTACCCTTTTTCTACCAGTCCCCTCTGCCTACAACAGGGTCTCCCTGGACGTGACAGTGGTACCACCTACCCATTTATTGTTACGATTTTTTCTCCCTTTTCTCTCGTCTCGTTCCTTCTTGTCCTCATCGCTCGTCTCGCTCTCTCTCATTTCCGTCGTTCACTTCGTCTCGCTTATGAAGACCCTTCTGATTGGACGATTAGCTCCGCAGCCGTTTCTCTCACAACGGTGATGTGTTCCCTTGTTCTTTCATATTCCATAGCATTC
>JBBPTV010000764.1:0-15594 GCA_038094275.1 Tubosaeta brunneosetosa | reverse complement strand
TAAGCCTGAGAGGTAAAGATAGGAGTCGTCACCCGAAGAAAGCGTCAATGGCCTCAAGAGAAAGTCATTGTTTGACGACGAGAAGAGGAAAGACTATTGAAAGAAGATGAGCGAAGTGTACATGGGCGGACAAGAGGAAAGAAAGGAAAAAGATTGTAACACACATCTGATTTTACAGTCAGATGTAGATAGTGACTTGGACAATAAATCAATTGTATCATTGTCCAATGAAAGTGATCCAGTACCTAAGTTATTGTGTGATGATTGCACCAATTCAAACTTGCAATCTGCAGTCCCTGATGATATGTGGCTCCTAGATTCTGGAGCATCATCACACTTTACATCCCAATTTGAGGACTTCGCTGAATATGTCCCCTATAGTAAGCCAAAAATGATGCAGACCGCAAATGGTCCTGCAGAAATTTTGGGTGAAGGAATAGTTATCATAAAACTGTGGAAAGGATCTCTAATGCAATTATTGCCTATGATCTATATACCCAAATCTAATGTAAAACTCGTGTCTATAGGCATGTTATTAAAGGACAAACATTTATCTGTCCAAAATCAGGAAGGATTCATATCCTTTTATCACAAACTCAAGAAGCGAGTCATTGTGGAGTTTCATACTTATCCCGGAAGCACCTTATACTTTGTCCATGCACCCACCATTAAGGCAAAATCATGTCTCAATATGCAGACAATTGATTATGATCTGCTTCATCACAGACTTGGTCACCCCTCTAAAAAAGTGATCCATGCCAGAAAAAAACATCTTAAAGATTTTCCTGTAGTTAATATACCAGTGGAAGAGTGCATTTGTCCTGGCTGTCAGTTAGGCAAACAATCTAATCACTCTTTTCCACAAACTCTAAAGCATGCCACAGAGCCCTTTGAGTTGATCCATTCGGATCTTAAGTCTTTTGAAGTGGAATCTTATCATAAGAGCAAATATGTCACCATTTTTTATGACAATTTTATGTCTATGTCATGGTTGACTGCATTGCACACCAAGGATGGTGTAATTCATGCCACCAGACAATTTCTTAAATATGTGCAGACCTAGTACAAAAGCCAAGTTAAAGGCTGGATGTCTGATGCTGGGGGAGAATATAAATCAAAAGCTTTTAATGAAATGCTTCGAAATGAAGGTATTCACATATATCAAAGCACTCCACACACACTCCAGCAAAATGGTTGTGCTGAAAGGCACATTTGCACCTTATTGGACAAAGCTCAGGCAATGCATCTTCATACTTGCCTTTCCCCATCTTATTAGGAATTTGCAATTTATCATGCATCGCATGTGTACAATCATACCCCAAATGCTAGATTGTGTTGGAAAACTCCTATGGGGTTATTAACTGGAGAGGAACCCAACATTGCACATCTTCATGTATTTGGGTGTGGTGCATATGTTCACCTCACACCTTTTCAATGAGAGCGTGGAAAGTTATCCCCTCACTTGCAGCTTATGGTCTACTTGGGTGTTGCACCCATAAATGACACCAATATGGTGTTCATGTGGCCAAATAATACTTTATTCACTGCTGCTTATGCTGTCTTTGATGAGCATTTATTTCCAAAGTGTGCAAATGCTAAGCCACATAAACCTGTGTCTACTCCACAAAAATCCCCACATACTGTGGATGATGAATGTCTCTCTGATGATGAAATTGAAATTTCAGAGGGATCAACATGTAAAAATCCAATCCCTGTGCCTGATTATCCATTGGAGCCAGTAGATCTTAAGGAACCTCGTGAAAGGACACCTAGTCCTGTTCCTCTTCCTAAACCTTGTACTCCTCCTTGGAGAGTACCAATTTATAATGCTCCACCACCCCTTCCCAGACGATCCCAACATGAACATGAAGTCCCAATGAGGCCAGGGAACGTCTATGGTGAAAGGAGAAATCCTACCACACAGGTTAAGAACATTGAGTCCACCTCCAAATGGAAGGAGCTTACTGGGCAATCTGAGCCTAATATTCCCAGTGCTATGCCACCATCTCCTGGTCAAGGACCAATGGTTAACAATCCTCCTGAATCTGAAGAGGAGATTGAACACTTAACCCATGAAGAGGGAGTAAATTTGGCTCATTATCTCTGTGCTTGCACCATAACTTATGGCAGCAATGAAAGTAAACCCAATTATTGCAAATGGTCTTACAAAGATATCCTTGCACTACCACCTGCCGAGCAGAAGCTCTGGCAAGAGGCCTGTTTGGCTGAATTACAAGTACTTAAAGACCAAAAGGTCTATGAAGTGGTAGATTGTCCAACCAACCATAAAATAATACAGAACAGATGGGTCTTTGATGTAAAACCTGATGGTCGAAAGAAAGCTTGCCTTGTTGTGAAAGGATTCTCTCAAATTGAGGGAATTGATTTTAATGAAATCTTCTCTCCAGTAGTCCAATTTGAGACTGTGTGAATGATGCTTGCACTCACCACTCTAGAAGATTGGTACATAACTGGACTGGATGTGTGATCCACCTACCTTTATGGTCCATTGGAAGAAGAAATCTATATGAAAGTGCCTAAAAGGGTTGCTTCACCCGAATATAAAGGCAAAGTCCTCCACCTAAGATGCGCATTATATGGCCTTAAGCAAGCCAGTATTACATGGTGGAAGGAACTTAAAAAACCCATGCAGGAACTTGGTTTCCAGTTGATTTACTCTGAAGCTGGAGTATATGTTTATCACAAATCCAAGATTTTTGTCATCGTATATGTTGATGACACATTTTTCTGTGGTGCAAACCCCAAAGAAGTTGATCAACTCAAACAAAAATTCATAAATAAATGGGATTGCCGTGATCTAGGCGAAACTTGTGAATTTCTGTGAATGAGAATACACCGTGATTGAATTAATCACCAGATCTATTTAGATCAGAGTGAATATCTTGATAAAGTAGTTGAGCGGTGTGGCATAACAAATGCCAAATCTGCACAAACGCCACTACCACAGGGATATGTTCCTGAAAGGAATGATAAACCAGTTTACCCTGAATTACAGATGCATTTTCAGATAGTCATTGGATCCCTATTATATTTAATGCTCAGGACTAGACCCAACATTGCCTTTGCAGTTATGCAATTAGCACAACAATCTGCAAATCCATCCAAGGAACACTTAGATAGAGCCCTTTACATCTGTCGATATTTAATTGACACTTGGGACTTAACTCTTGTTTATAATGGTAAAAGTGGTTCCAGCCTCATTGGCTGTTCGGATTCTGATTAGGGCAAAGATTTGCCTTAGCATGGGGGAGTGTTGAATGAATCATGATATAATCATTGAGCATTGCTCTCACAATCATGTGATGATTCATATTATATAATATGTTACTCATGTAGTATATAAGTTCAAACTCAGTAGCTGAGTTCTAATAAGACTTGTACTTGAACCACAACATTCTAAGTACTGTCATTGAGCATCTATACACTGTACTCTGCCTCTGGCATGGGCATTGCCCCTCTGCCTTTCAATAACCTGTCTGTTACTGCCATGGGTGTTTGACAACAAGGGGAGAAGCGATTGGTATGCTGAGTTGTTGACCTACATCAACAAGCAAGATCCAGCTATCCCCCTTTAATGCTTCGAGTTACACTTTGCAAGTGCCTCAAACAAGTCTCTTCTGCATGGTGGATAGTGAAATCACATTAAGAACACCCTCAAAGGCCCCAAGCCTTTTATTGGACAGTTGTGAGCATCAAGCTTGCAACTTCAAACTTGACAGAGAAGCATGCCAAGTGCTCCTCTGCTTATTGTAGAAACAATAATAACCTCAAAGCTCTAGATTGTGGGTTAGCATACTAATTCCACAGATCAACAACTTAGCTGGTTAAAGGTGTGGAGGAAAGGTCATGAGAAAGCCACCTCACAACTTAGGTAATGGAGATGTTAAGTCACAGAATGTGACTTAAGGTGACTTTGGATGAAAATATGGTGACTCTTAAAGAACTTCTCATAATAGATGTAACATAGTGTTGAGTAGTAGATCAAGGTCTGCATAATGAGATGTGAGAGGCGTCATATAGTGAGTAAGGTCAATTTGGGTAGCCTCCAGATGCACTAGAGCTTAGGTCTACTGGGCTTGTCTGAAGCAAGCAAGTTTTATGGTACACTCTACAGCTCTGGGCTATGTGTATGACCAGTTGGGTGTTCCAGTTCGCCATGTAGAATAGGTAGTACATACATCACAGTTAGATAATACAAATCTATTTGAGGGCAGTTCACATGGATCTACTGTTATAATCTTTTTCTTATATTCTCTCTCTTCATTCCAAGCAGACTCATTGCTCTTCATAGTTTCCTCTCTTTTCATTGACTACATTGACTTCTATTCAAGCCTACCAACATTTCCTTCAGGTGGTAACTCCAACTCTTATCTCTCAGACTTACTTTTTTATCTGAGTAGTTCCTTAGACTATTGTCTCGTCACCTCACCTTTCTCTTCCTGATGCTTCACTTATCCAATTACTTCTATAGCCGGTGCACAGCTCTGGCACATGTTTCTCTGTTCTCCGTCTTACTCATCTCATGTTCCGCCTTAGCAATCCATAGTTATTGCTATGTGATCTCCGTAGTATGTAAACTGTACATACTTTACTTTGTACATACCTCAGTTTGAATATCAACTTAATCACCTCCTGATAACTCCTCAACTCCTTCTCCCCTCTAACCATCTGATCTCTGAGGACGTGAGTGCAAGGAAGTAACACATACGTCCTACTCCAAGGTTCTTGCCCAACTCTGTCATCATGCATAAACTCTGACCCCTTGGACAAGTCTGGAGGAACCAGATTTAACAGTATATTCAAACTCATACTTGTACTCGCTCTCTGTCATGACTCGCACAAGAACCCAACAACAAGAATACCTAGATTCTATCTTTGGCCCTTCTCATACTATCCCTAGAGACTTCATCAGTCTTGCAGCACGCATTAACACCCTGTCTATCTCCACTGCAGCTCACCACATCCAACCCTACAGCCCTTGGGAATCTCTGCTCACTCCGTTACCAGAGATAGCATGCATGGCTTGAATTCATGAACTCCGAGACACACCTGAGTTTGGTGGTAATGGACCTGATGGTCCTGACCCTCCCAATCCAGAAGATGGTAATGGAGATGATACTCCGTCTTCCCCATCTTCAAATAAAGGCGATGAATTCCATGACATCAGGGGAGATGAGCCTTCAAATGAAGTACCTCTGGCTTTCGAGCCATTCACTCAACTTGCCAATGCTATCTGTGACATGATGTGTCAGGCACTCCAACAAAAATCCTCTGACACTCCAAAGACCAAAGTCCAAGAACCTAACTTGTTCGATGGAACAGACTCCAAAAAACTCTGCCAGTTCGTAGTTCAGTGTGAACTGAACTTCCAAGCAAATCCCAAGTCCTTCCAGAACGATAGGTCTAAAGTCATGTTTGCACAATTGTATCTTAAGGGCATCACCCTTGAATACTTTGAACTGGACTTAGTTGGACATCAGCTCACAGCACTCCATCTGCTCTGGATGGATAGCTGGGATGCTTTCCTCTTTGAACTCCAGGCCAACTTTGGCCCTCACAATCCTGTCACAGAAGCAGAGGCTCAGCTTGAGCAACTCCGCATGAAGGACTCTGACAGGATCTCCAAGTATGTCATCCACTGGAACAGACTGGCAAGCCAAGTCCAGGAATGGGGTCCTGGCACGCTCTGCCAGAGTTTCTATGTTGGACTCCCTGATTGCATTAAGAACAAGTTGTCTCGACTTGGGAAGCCAAGCAACATCTACGATCTCCAAAATCTTGTGCAAGAAATCAACCAACATTATTGGGAACACAAGAAAGAGATCTCTTGCTCAAACAAGGGATCCAACTCCGGGTCCAACAACAATAACAATTCCAAGTCGTCCTTGTCCTCCTCTGCAACTCCGTCCTCTTCCAACAACTCCAAGAATGACAAGTCCAAGGCTCCTACAAAGGACTCCAAGGACTTAAAGACCGGAAGTAATTCCAACTCCGGTTCTTCTCTGTCATCTGCCTCCACCAAACCTGACCTCTCATCGAAGCTAGGCAAAGATGGCAAGCTCACACCTGCTGAGTGAAAGCATTGCTTCAACAACAAGCTCTGCATGTTCTGTGGCCATAGTGGACACATGGCCAAAGAATGTCCCAAGTCCACCTCTCGAGCTTCTAAGGCTCATGCAGTTATGACCGCAACTCAGGAAGCTAAACCGGAGGTCTCTTCTTCGGAGGTGAAAAAATAGTCCACAGCCTTGACGACTCTGCACAGATTCGAGCTTGCGCCTCATTGTGAACATGATTTGAAGATTAATCTCGAAGAAGGTGCATCTCCTCCTCTAGGTACCACTTACTCCCTCTCCACTTCCAAACTTGAGTCACTCCGGACATTCCTGGACGAACACCTAGCCAATGGTTTCATCTGACCTTCCTTCTCTGCTCACGCAGCTCTGGTCCTATTTGTCCGCAAGAAGGATGGTTCACTCCAACTTTGCATTGACTTCAGAGGACTCAACAAAATCACGAAGAAAGACCATTACCCACTTCTGCATATCTCCGACCTCCTTGATGCTCCAAGCTGTGCCAAAATTTACTCCAAGATTGATCTCTGACATGCATACCATTTGGTCCACATCACTGAGGGTGACAAATGGAAAGCGTCATTCTGTACGTGCTATAGATCATATGAGTGGCTTGTGATGCCTTTCGGACTTACAAATGCTCCTGTGGCATTCCAGCAGTTTGTGAATACTATCTTTGCTAATTTGTTAGATGTTTGCATCATTGTATATCTCAACGACATCCTCATCTACTCCTCGGATATGGCCTCTCATAAAGAACATGTCTGTAAGGTACTCCATCAACTCTGCAAACATGGACTATATGTGAAACCTGAAAAGTGGAATTCCACACTGACTCTACTGAGTATCTCGGATACCAGTTATCTCTAGCCGGACTTACTATGTCTGCTAAGAAAGTCAAAGCCATCCAGGACTGGCCTAAGCCTCAAAAGATTAAGGACATCCAGTCCTTCCTTGGATTCACTAATTTCTACCACTGCTTTATCCATAATTACTCCGACATTGTTGTTCCTTTAACCTGTCTTACTCACAAGGGAACTCTGTGGCACTTCTTCAATGACTGCCAATCCTCATTCCAAAAGTTGAAAGACGCCTTCATGTCTGCTCCAATCCTTACCCATTTGATTCCTGATGCTCCTGTATTTGTAGAAACTGATGCCTCCAACTATGCCATCACTGGCATCCTCTCCATCTGATGTCTGGATGAAGAAATCCAGCCAGTTAGTTTCTACTCCAGGACTCTCCACTCTGCAGAGCTCAACTACAACATGCATGACAAGGAATTGCTTGCTATCCATGAGGCTTTCCTTCAATGGTGACCTTACCTCAAAGGCTCTGCAACTCTGGTTGATGTCATCACTGATCACAAGAATCTCAAATATTTTGCCACATCCAAACTCCTAACACACCGGCAAGCCTGGTGGTCAGAGTTCCTTTTGGAGTTCAATATGATCATTCATTTTATGCCTGGGCACCTTGGTGTGAAACCTGATGCCCTCACTAGACGTTGGGATGTCTATCCCAAAAAGGGGGATAGGGACTACGCTCGTGTCAATCCACACAACTTCCGACCTGTCTTTACTCAGGAGCAACTCGTGTTGTCCTTTAGAGCAACTTACTTAGCAACTCTGGTACTCCAAGCCAGCTCCATGTTCAACTTAGAGTTGCTCCACAATGCCATCTTATCAGCCCTTCCTTCTGATCCCCTCACATCTATACATCTATTCAACCCCTCCGATACCTCTGATTCTCATTGGTCAGTCGATCCTAATGGTTTCTTACATCTGGACAATCGCATCTACTGTATGTCCCAGACTCCGATGATCTCCATCTCTGTGTACTCTGGTATAAACACGATCATCCAATCTCTGGTCACTTTGGGCAAAATTGCACTCTGGAGTTAATCTGGAGAGAATACACTTGGCCAGGCATTCAAACATTCATCAAAGAATATGTCTCCTCCTGCACTACCTGTGCTCAAGCCAAAGTACCAAGACATAAACCATAGACTCCTGAAACAACTCCCCATTCCCAAGAAACCCTGGAACTCCATCTCTATGGACTTCATAGAACAACTCCCCGCATATTCATTCTGACAGACGACAAGGTGACATCACTGGAGTTAGCAAAGCTGTTCCTACTCCATGTGTTTCCAAGCATGGAGTTCCATCTGACATTACCTCTGATTGAGGAACTGAATTCATATCTCACTTCTTCTGCTTGTTAGGGAAAGCCCTTGATATCCAACTCCATTTTACCTCTGGTTATCATCTGGAAGGAGATGGTCAAACAGAATGCATGAACCAGACCCTTGAACAGTACTTGTGGATCTACTGCAACTACCAACAAGATAACTGGTCTAAACTCCTTCCCTTAGTGGAGTTCACATACAACAATGCTCCAAATGCGACTACTGGCCTGTCTCCATTCTTCACTAACAAGGGTTATAATCCAAACATCTCCATACATCCGGAGAAAGACCTCACCTCCACACAAGCAAGAGAATACATAATCGACCTCAATTCACTCCATCAATATCTCAGTGAAGAGATTGCTGCTGCACAAGTACAATACCAAGGTCCTGCAGATGCTAAATGAACTCCAGCTCCAGACTTCAAAGTTGGTGATCCAGTTTTCGTCAAGGCAAAGTATTTCCGCTCTACATGATCATCCAAGAAGTTATCAGAGAAGAATCTTGGACTGTACCCCATCATTGCTTAAGCCAGCACACACTCCTTCACACTCCACCTCCCCGACTCCATGAAAGCCATTTATCTGGTCTTCCATGTATCCCAATTAGAACCATCTGTTCCCAACACAATTCCAAATTGGACACAAACTCCACCACCTCTGGTCGAGATCAAAGGTGAACTAGAATATGAAATAGCAGAGATATTAGATTTGAAGATAGATTGAAGAAGACATAATTGCAAGATCCTATATTTGGTTTGTTGGTCTGGCTACAAAGGCACTGACGAAGAAACCTCCTGGTTACTGGCCATGGAACTTGCACACACATCAGAGCTTGTCCAGAAGTTTCATCTCTGCTACCCAGACAAGCCCGGTCCTTGCTCTACATAACTCTGTCGCAACCAAATCTCATTGTATATGAAACAAATATGGACTATCTACTCCTCCTCCTTATCTCCATCCTCGTCTAAGGACAAAGACAATCCAACCACCACCATCTCCCTCTGCTTCCCCTTTCCCTTCTCTGACTCCTTCCATGAACCTCCTCCTCCTTCAACTCCACCAACTGCGTTATGAGGGTGTTCTGCCTCTGTACATCCTTCCAAAGGGCATTGATCACTGCCGAAATGTCAAGCAGCGCCTGCACCACAAGTGGGTACTCCTCCTCCTCTGCACTCATGGTGCTCTCCATAACCCTCACCTTCTTCCAGCTCAGTCTCTCCTCGACATTCTCCATGCTCCACTTCCTCTGCCTCCTCTCTGGTTTGTCCTCTTCTGGTCACATGCACCTCACCTTTGCTTGTTGGCAGGCCATGCATGACAAGGACTTACCAGGTCTGATCTCACATTCTAGTCTATGCTCCATACACCTCTAGCATTCAGGCAAGGGAACCTGCTGTCAAAGTATAACTCCGGACATCTCCAGAGTTCGCACAGAGACCAACTCCGGTTGTTTCTCACTCATTTCTCATTCTACTTCTTTCGGACTTACCTACACCTATTATAGTATAGTCTTACCTTGTGTCGATCGCTTGGTGGCGCTCCTACTCCCTCCGAACGCGCGCTGCTGCGCCCTTTGTCAATTCCCAAAGCAGCGCGCCTAGTTTTGCCTATCCTGTTCTGGACCTTTCCGGAGTTTAGTGAGCGCATATATTCGCCACTATTTAACCCTTCCGATTCCTTCGTCTCACCTCAGTTGTGCTCAGTACTTGCAGCACATTCTGAGGTGAGACCTTGCTCCGTTCTTAGTACTCTGTATTTACTTTACCTTAGTTGGGCATTGCTGCCCCTATTTAGGTGAATATCAGTTGTGCTCAGTACTTGCAGCGCATTCTGAGTTGGGCATTGCTGCCCCTATTTAGATACTTTAACACCTGCATCTTTGAATGGCCCTTGCCCAGGCACTGCTGCTGGGCGGTCACCTCTGACACCTGTGGAAGTCAGCTAATGACAAAGTTTTAGGAAATGGCTATGTACCCTTTCCTTGGCAGCCTCCTCTGCCTTCCTCTGAGCCTCTGCAGCCTCCTCCACAGCCCTGCACTTCACGACCTCCTCTGCTGCCTTTCTGAATGCCTCTACTGCACCCTTCCATGCCTCCTCCATCTTGCACTATGCTTCTTCCTCAGCCTTCATCCTTGCCTCTTCCTTGGCCTTCCTGTGCACCTCTTCTTCCTTCCGTGCCCTTGTCCTGCACTTGCACTCTGTGAACTTCATGTCCACAAGATTGTCGTTATCATTGTCACACTTGATGAGCTTAGCATTGCTCCACTCCATAATAGTATCAAAGTTGTGGGGGGCAGACATGGTGATGGTGATGGTAATGGTTCAAGAGAGACCTGCAGTGCACATTGAACTTTATACTAATGTTTGAGACTCTGCTCACCTCCGCATTGTTCCTCACTTAAGGCCTTCAGGGGTTCAGGCCTAAGAGGGGGATACTGTCATGTTATTCTTATCCTGGTGACTATGGTCATCAGATCTGCCTTTATCAGGCAATGCGAATCATATTTTTCTATAATAGATTATGTTGCCTTTCTTGAAATACTTGGAACTATTTGTTCCAATGGATGATTTTTCCCTTGTTCTGTCATATGGGTGTGAACCACCCCACTTTTGGGAATATCTATTCCCCAAGCCCGAGTGGTTCACTTTCATATGCATCTCAATCGCCTTCTGAGCAGTTTCCATCCACTGAACTTCTTCCATAATCTCTTCAATTGTGGAATGCTCGGCCGAGACTCCTCTTGATTTGTATATACTATGAATCAGTGAATTGGGGAGTCCCCTCAGGAGCTTCCTCCTGAAAGTATAATCATTGGGTGGTTAAACCATCTGAGTTGCCTTACAACGTAGGTTGTTATAGAAGGCTAAAGCCCCCTTCTCATGGTTGTACCTTGTACGATCAAATTGATCGGCCGCGGTCTATGCGGACGATTCATGAATGAATTGTTGAAACAGACTGCAAATGATGTTTTCGAACATCCAGTTTCTGATCCTTCGATCAGGAGAATCAATCTCTTGATCGAACCATTGGGAGGCCATGCCTTCCAAGTAGAGCCCTATATACAGGACTCGATCTCCATCGTGATCTATTCCAGTGACTTTAAAAGTCCTGAAATATTTGAGTAGTTGGTTCAGCCACTCATCAAATTTCTCGAGGTCATCTTGACCTCTGTATTTGCTGGGTTTAGGCAGATTCATCGCCTTTACCTCGGGTCCTACCAGACCTAAATCATGTCCCACTTGCTCCCAGATACGCTGCACGTATTTCTGGAGCATATGGTCCATGTACATAGCAATCATTACCAGGGGTAAAACTCCTGAGGTAGTTTCGGGGCACTCGAGATCCCCGTCGGCCATCATCGCCATCATCAGATCCACTGTCTGATTGATCACTATTATCATCTGGATTATCCAGAGGTCCTCCTCCGGGAGGTCCCCTTCCAGGGGGTCCTCTTCCGGGAGGTCCTTTCCCAGGAGGTCCTCTTCCAGGAATCTTTCCTGACTGATCATTGCAAGGGGTGTTGCCCTTATTGTTTTACTTTCTGCATCTATCAAACAGGGAGTGATGATCATCATTGGTGTCATTGTTGCTAGGGGGAGGCAAATTCCTCCCCTTACATTTACTTCTGGCAGTGATGTGATCATGTGCTGCCATGTGCAGTGTCGCTTCTTCACACTGCTGTCCCTATATATGTCAGATGATATCCGAATTTCGTCCAGATAGGTAGTGCGGACGGTTTGGCATATTGGGGGCACCCCCTTTGGGGCGCATTTGAGCTCATTGAAGTGCTTGCGCTCCAAGGCAGGGAACCTTCCATTTGGGGTTCCCCATAGAGGGCATTGCAGACATGTTCGCCCTCTATCTTAATGACGATCGATTCGTCAGGGCTAGTAGCCCTGCTGGAATATTCTTCAATGTTTTCCAGACTGAGCGCTCGCCTAATGCATTCAATCATCACGGCATGATGTTCGCCGGGATTGACACCATGGTTGTCGAATCCCTCAGGACCATGGCCATAAATTAGCCACTGTTGACATATCCCATCAAGAAAATCATTCACCGTGGCCATAGTGATGCGCGGATTGAGCGGGAGATCCCCCTCAGACTGTGCACGGAGAGTGGGATACACTCCCTCGGTGTATACTTGTGTGAGTGGACTTTCTGTTCAAATGATTGACGCAGGTTCTGTAGACAGAACCTGCGAATCGTTCAAGGTCAATGGGCTTAAATGCTCATTATTAGCAGCCGCGCTGCTAATGGTTTGCGATGCCTGGAATTCTCCAGGCATTGCCATCTCAGTACCTGAAGGGACACCCCTGGAATTATCATTGGGGTTGTCCCTATTCGCCTTCACCTTCTTTTTAACCTTCCAGAGGTTAATCTGGGGCGTTGGCGGTGGTCTATCGGGTTGACGACAATTGTCGTCAGGCGGAGGCTCACCTTCGCCAGTGGGCGGCTTTTCAGCTGCTGCCTTCGCAATACTGCGGGTGATTGTATGGCTCATCGCTGTACGAGGCACTAAAAAAGTTGTAAGGGGTTGTAATCTCCTTGGTTAGATCCTGTGGCGCTCTCGTCACACAACTAGTGTGAACCATGTTTATTATGCGGTGAGCAGGTATAGGATACAGGGTAAAAAGATTGTTCTGTAAGGGCAAGATCTACTCACCCTTTATACTATAGCCATTTGACATCAAGTGTCAAATGGCTAACTACGGTAACCATTACATAAGTGCGCACTACATGTGTGCGCTTGTCAGTAGTTAAGTAGAATAGGGGGACCCTGTTGGTCCCCTTACAAAGACATTCAACTTCAAAGTTCTCTGGGCCAAATCTAACAAGTTGCTTTTTGATAAACTTTGGATACCAAGCTCTTTTGGAATACCTGGCAGCAAGTGGTTCGATGTGGTTAGCAAGACTTTGGCACCACATTTGGTGATCATAAGCTTCTTTCGGAGGGTTGGGCCATCTGGATCGAGTGATACAAATGCCCCTCCAGCTCTGAGAACTGCCAAAATGCCAACAATTTGACTGATCCTACAATCAAAGGGTAGGGCAACAATATTGCTGGCACGGATGCCCTGCTGGATCAGAGATTGCATGACATGGTTGGCGGTTCCATTTAGTTCCTTGTACCTTTAGAGCAGCATTCCACAAAGATGATGGCAAAACCTGCCTTCAAAGGAGTCCAAACCGAAGCTAGTGATGAGGGCATTTTTGCTAATCTGCTCTAATCCATGCTCAACAGTGTAGCAAGCAGCATTGAGGTATCACTTGGGTGACAAGTGCCTGTACAACAAAGGCTTGCAGGAGGGGAATGTCTCAGGAACATCATTGATGGCCAGCATCAGCATGTAGTGGGTAATTTTGTGGATAATTGAGTTGCTAATGAAGTTGCAAACTTGAGCCATTGTCATACCAGTCTTCATGAGCTGAGCAGTGTTGGCTTTACCCTTGGTGGTAAGTACAAGATGTTTGAAGACATCCGAATCAGTTATAGGTGGAAATGACATTGAAATAGTGTTTGGAAGCAGGTCTGCAACACAATCCAAGTACCTGTTCGTATGGTTAGTAATAAACAATGTCGATTTTGAACATCCTCTGTGACAGTTGTGAAGTGCAGTATGCGGCCTAGCCAGCAGTTCCAAATACAGACCCAATAGTCAAGAACAACAACAAGAAGTTGATCAATGAGGGGTTAATGCAGGTAAGAAGAGTATCAAGGACAGTGACCTTGGACTAGTAAATGTCATCGAATGCTTGCTGTGTCAGGTTTGTGAACTTGGCACCACGAAGGACAACTGTCATGAAGAAGATTCCTCCAATCAGTCCAGCTTCCTTGGCATGTGCAATAATGGCAGCAGTCTTGTTGTTTGCATCCACAGCAATCACCTCTACTTGAATGCCATTGTCATGCATGCTTTGGATATACATCTGATCAGTTTTTGTAAGAGCTTTTGGTCCACGATGGCTTGTTAGAAGAATATGCCAAGCACCATGAACTACCATCCACTCGGTAATGCAAACACCAAGCTCACTGGATCCACCGATAAGAATGTAAGACTCGCAAGGATTGAAGAGTTGCCTGTTGGGATCAATCCTGACAACCTGAGTGGCTTCGGGAACAACAATCATTGCCCTGGCATTTAAATTAGGAGTAGACTTCTCATATGTGGACATCGGCACAACATGTGAGGAAGGAGTGAAAGATTCTGAGGTGTGACTTGAGAGTATGGTCGAGATATAAGGAATGAGGAATGCAGGGGATGCAGTAGCAAAGCGATTAATGTCCAAGATGTGCAAAGAGGGTATACCAGATGGGATCTCTGGGATTTTGTCGGATTGGTGGTGGAAATATGACCTGAACAGTGAAAGATACTCTGATCCAAGAGCATATATCTTCTTTCCACTGCTGTTGAATATGATGTCAAAGTGAGAAACATTCTCTGACATGATCCAGTCAGTTGCAAAGGGGAAGTCATTGAGGGGGACTATATTGGATGTTGGTGACAGTCGAGAACACCCTTGCTTCAAACCATTTAGTAATCTGGATTGCAGCTGAGCCAGCAGCTGCAGAATGGAAGGTGAGTCAACATTAGATGGACTGTACTTGAGCTTTACCTAAAGTATCATCATGAACAAGGATTGTAGAGGAGGCTGAGATGGAAGTGCAAGAAACGAGACCAATCCATGCCAGAAGGAACATCACAGGCAGGGCAACCACATCTGCAATGCTAACACCCTTGGGCAATGTGACTACCACATCCTGAGAAACAATGATGATGTCTGCCAGTGTCTGGCATGTGACACCTATGACCTAAGTGGCTCGGGTCAGAGCATGAATGCAATATGATAAGAGAATATACCTTGTCACTGACTTCCACACATACAACCAACATGCCACAAGATTTAACAAGCCCAATGAACATCAAGGCAGATTTTGAAGAGCTCTAGACTCGATGCCCAGCACAAGGCTCCACAATTCAAGGACCAGTGACTTGGCATGAGGATTGGCTGTCTTTGTGTCCACAGCTGATGGGATGCCAGAGAAACAGACATACCCAGTCATGATGCCTAATTCCTTGATGAGTGCCATGAGAGTTATATCAAGGTCCTCAATGATGCACAGAGTCATTGCTATGTGTTACAATCTTTTTCCTTTCACTCTTCGTCTTCAAGCGTTCCGCTCATCTCTTCTCATTAGTCCCTTCTATTCTCGTCGTCAATGACAACTTTCTCTTGAGGCCATCAACACTTCCTTCGGGTGATGACTCTTGTCTTTATCTCTCAGGCTTACGATTCTCCCCT
>JBBPTV010000763.1:0-15604 GCA_038094275.1 Tubosaeta brunneosetosa | reverse complement strand
ACGTTTGCAGTATGGACCGAAATCTAGATTGTGCATAGAACAAAGGTGAGTTGACCAGGGTAAACAGGGTGTGTGATTTCTGACGACTGGGAAAACAAACACACGGTACCCTCTGACAGATACACGCGGTGTTGCACGTAAAAACAAGACCGACCTTGCCTTTCCGCATCACCTTGCACCCAGATCCGATCCACACCACCAGAATGAACTTTTCACGCTGGGATTCCTTGTCGTTGGAGTAGGTGACGCGTGCATAGCCATAAGAAGCCTTGGAGTCCTCCAAGGTGTCTCGGAGCTCCGAGAGGCCGCCTGTGCCTGTCTTGGTGACCACGAGCTTGTCTGAACGATCGGACTGCGGCAAGGAGGCGTGTTAGACCAAGCCATACCGGTGACCACAGCTGACCTCGTAATCCAACAAGAGCCACTGGGTATCGGATTTGTCGGAACGCACGTCCAAGTAGGCTGTAGACACTGAGACCCACGTTGGAGAGAGATACCGCAAACACCGACCTTTGTGGATACCCTCGTCAGAGACGTCCGCCATGTTGCGCTCCAAGCAGACCCGGAGGATGCCGACGCGCGGAGTGGCAAAACGACCCTTGCAAAAAAACACCATGGCGTTGCGAATCCAACAGCTCGGACGTCGACTGTACTCGCAGCGCGTCCCACCCCGCGACTGGCAGTTGGCCGGACACGTTCCACCCACCTCGCTCCTCGATCTCTCCGAGGATGCACCACCCCCACTCAAAAGACGCCCCACAGGGCCAACCCCTGAGGAGTGGCGACGGCATCGCGACACGATCCAGGAGGCGTTCCCGGACGGGTGGAACCCCACGCGTAAGCTGTCGCGCGATGCCATGGACGGACTGCGTTCCCTGCACGCGCTGGACAAGAACACATTCTCGTGTGCGGTGCTCGCGGACAAGTTCAAGATCAGCCCAGAAGCCGTGCGCCGGATATTACGGAGCAAGTGGGAGCCATCGAAAGAGAAGCGGGCACGTCTGGCAGAGAGGGAAAGAAGGAGTAGGGAAGATTGGATCGCGGCGCGGAGACGGGAGGAAAAGGACAGGGCGGCTCAGATTCTCTCGGAGGCGCACAGATCCCGTCCGACGTCGACGCCAGTCACGCCAAAGCACAAGTTTTTCTTTAAATGACGTTGCTTGTTATTCAATCGCGCCGGGTCGACGCGAACTTGCCGTCTTGTCTGGGCTGGACCGCGACGTGTTCGGAGAGCCTAATGCAACACTTTATTACCCATGTACCGTACTAATTGTGGGTCTATGTCTACCATATTGGATGCCATCAAGGCAGGGAAAAATCTACTGCAAGACTAAAAACCACGAATGGGTGCATTGCAGTCGAATACAGCAACTGTAGACTAAACGGAATAATTGACTGCGTAATATGCACGTCCAGTCTATACACGCGTGCCGGTCCCAAAGTCCAATGTCCTGGAAATAATTCAAAAATACATAAAATAAATTGATGATAGATGGGAGCCGGGGTGAACGTGCGCCGAGTGATGCGGTATATGGGCGCCGAGCCCCGGCAACCTTACAGTGACCGCCCCGTCTCGTACGCGACATAGTACACGTCCTTGTCCGGTCGACACAACAGGATATCGTTCCAATTCGGTCGCGGCAGAGGGTCAGGTCGTGCACCCCTCGAATCCACGATCGAATACCGAAACCGCAGGAGCATCATCGAGGTAATGAGCTTGAGCTCCGTTCTCGCCAAGCGTTGACCTAGGCAGATGGTCTTGCCTGTCCCGCAACTGTCAACTCACAGCCAACGACGTAAAGATGTGCACTCACCACCTCCCCACCCAACGTAGCCGAACGGCGTCTTCGCCTCCTTGCGACTCGGGTCAAACTTCCACGGATCGGGGTATAGTTCCGGATTAAGGTGAACGTCCGAGAATGGATAAACAATGTATGCCCCTGAAGGGATCGTTTTCGAATCAATCACTGTGTCAGGTCCGAGGTTGCGACGCATGGCAGTGTGTGGCTGCGCAATTCGAAGGGTCTCGTGAATGAGGGCATCTAGAACAGGCGTTTCTGTCTCCCAGGCTTCCAACGGAATGGACGCTAGCTGTGATGAGAGCGAAGTGCTGCCTGCTGTATCTGGGCAGTACCTCAACAGCAACTCTTCGATTTCACGCGTAGCCTTGTCTTTCCACTCCGAGTTGTTGCCGAGAAAGGTTATGAGCCAGGATGCTGTAGTACCAGTCGCTCTAGCTCCAGCAACCAGCAATCCCATCATGAACTAGACCCAAGTCAACGGAATGCCAGAAAGCTAATTGGCAACCACTCACCCCCACGATCACTAGCCGTTCCTCTTTGGCATCAATAAGCATTTGAAGAGTGTCGTCTCGATACTCGCCACTCTTCAAACGAAGATCGATGGCATGAGAGACAATATCATATACCTCCTTGGTGGCGAGTAACTTTCTGAGCATACTCGGGACAGGCAGCCAAGGAAGCAGAACGGTCGTCGGAGTAGTCCCACTATCCAATATATCGTACAGGTTCTTGAGCCGCGCAACCAGTGCAGGATCGTCTGCAATTTCTTGACAAGTAATACTTCTTACAGTAGTTTGAAAAACGAGCTGTCGTAAACGAATGGACAAGCGATCAATTGCTGCATGTATGAATACCATCGTTCAGGAACATACTTCATATATCTTCTCAAAGGGATCAAATTTCCCGCTCGTTCCCCAAGTGCCCATAACCCGTCGACAATCATCAAGGATAGGCACAATGACTGTACAGAGATCAGCGACATACACGAACAAATGTCAGCTACTTACGTCGTCTGATGTGTTCGTCTTTCTGAACACAGCCGAGGCGCTTGTGGATGAGTGCTATTCGACGGGTCTGAAGATCGGAAGTGACGCCCTTGAGCATAGGGATCTAGTGATGGTTTTAACCAATGCATATAACAGAGGTAAGATGACACATACCGCGCCGGACAGAACCTTGAATCCTTCGGTGAGATCGAAAGCCCTGTTGGCGAAGAATGCCTTTCGTCCAGACTCCCCGGAGACGACAATGACAGTTTCCTAATGATGACGTTAGTTATACGTTGAGGTCTTGGAGGAGGGTACGAACCCGCAGCATATTAAATTGGAATAACTTTTCCCCCGTCTTGCGAAAACCGTCGTTGAGGAAGTCAAAGCGCCGTCGAAAGAATGGGGCGATGGCGAGGAGGTGCGAACCAGGTAAATATGCAGGAGGTCGTGAAGAGAGGTCGTCCTTTGACGAACCATGTCCAAGAATAAGAAGAATAAGAAGGATAAAGAAAGCCAGAATCACTTGAACTTGAAGACCTGAGATGAGAAAGGCATCGGCAGCGGATTGCAAGCCGACTGCATACATGGTGGAGAATGCGGAAGGCGTTTTTGGTCAGGGAGGAATACAGCGGAGGACAGAACAGATTGACGTCCGGTCTTTTATTCGCCAGTAAGGTGCACGTTGAGCCCTGTGAAATATAACATTAACACGCATCATTCAAGAGGTGCCTGCTCGCGCACCGCTTGCAGACGGCTGCATGGGTGCCAAATTCAGCCAGATCCTGGACGATCAAGCCCTCGGTTCCGGCTCTTCAAAGACACCAAATAAGTCAGATGAAACCACGTGCGATGGGGCCGCGTTGGCGGCCAGCAACACACACTGGATGGTACGCCCGCATCGGAGTGCCCTCCTGCCCTTTCAGTCCCCGTCTGCTGTATGAGTCAATGCCAACCTCGGACAGGGCTGTCAACCCTGAAGCGCAGTACGGCCAGAGTACCTAAATGCGAAGCTTTTACGCCTCGAGGTATTCGTGCGGCGGTGACTTTGCGCCCAGGGACTGAATTCATTCGTCATAGCACTTGCCGTCGGAAGCTGATCGTCCCAGCACTAAGCCCGCGCGTCCTGTCTAGTGGAGAGAAGACATTGCCCGATACAGCTTCATGGAGCCGTAGATTGAGATCCTGAACGGTCCCGAATGAAGTCAGGTTTTCCACAAGCGAATTTCTAATGATTATCAATTTCATTTGAGTCACGTCGGAACATAGTGCGAACGTGTAGACTCTCTCCGTCACTGGGGCGTGGGCTGGCAAATGGTCCGATAAAGATTTACCAAACACACACACCGAACCGGCGTGGGAAAACGCGGTGAATTGGTCACGCGTTGCATGCGCCGCCCAATCGAGAGTGCCAGTGATCGAGCACCGTCAACACACAACACCAATGTGTCAGTGCGGCCAGAACTACGCAGACGTGGAAAATCTGGTGTGACGAACAAAAATAATCAAAATTTCCAGGTGCAATCCGCTCGGGAATGCGGTTGGCGCTGAGCGGGAATGAAATCACGCATCAGTAACGCAAATTCACGGTGAATGAGGACAACGCACTAAATTAATGCACCCACTAGGTATAAAGTGCCCGAACTGAGCAGCCAACCAAAACCCATTTCGGAGAATACCTTCAATGTACCATGGCGAATGACCAACTGCGTAACAGGCACAACGGCACATAATCCGAGGCATATAAACACGCCCGTCCTCGCACCCCGATGGGTCGGCTTCGCATACTCCGGATTCAAAACAACGTATGTGGCACCTTCAGGAAAGCATGTTAAACCGACATTTAACGCTTTGAGAACGCTTACAGGCACCAGCGAATGCAATACCCAGTGAGTAGAGGGTCTGGGACAGGATGTCGCAGTAAAACCCATAGGAAATGCAAGGCACGAACGACCCAACAGTGAGGACTAAGGTCGAGCGATTAGCGTTAGGCTATAGCAGTTGGAGTGATTCAACCTATAATGCCCATATAGTCCAGCGCATGACATCTAGCAGAGACCTGTCTCGTCTGAAAATACTGAGCTTTCACTGTATGGTAAAGACTTACAGCTTGAGAATGACACGTAGACGTATGAAATACAGCACTGGCAGACAGACAGAAGACAGCTGATAAAAGAAATATTGCAATGACAAAGGTATCAACCCAAGTCGCTGTTGGGTATACTGCCGCGTGCCTCGTCTGAAAGGTTGCAAGTAAAATTAAGAAAAGAACTGCGGCCCAAAGGTGACTGTGGATGTTCACTGTGTGAACATCAAAGAACGAAGATGATCTGGTTCCACCACGAGGGCCTGGGCACTAGCCGGGCTTACCAGTCTCGTTGTGCAGGTCTACACATTTGAAATGGGGTGTTGATGAGCATTCTGCAGAACGAAATACTATCACCACGACTTACACCCAAAGATAGAAGTAACGCATCCAGACCATTTGTTTTGAACCCTGAGGACACCCAGCTTGAGCCATGACGGATAAATTTATGTATCTGGTAAACTACTTACGGACGGTATCCGCTCAAGATGTACTCATTATCCCTTTGCCAACCTGGAATTTCATTCCATGAGAGTGTGGTGGCCGTCCGCTTGGATGTAGCGTAAGACCTTTCTATGCCATTGGAAAGGACAGTCGAATTTTTGCGCTTGTACATGGCAGCGTAACGGAAAGTTTGCAACCGAGCCAACGTGGGAACCGGAATGGACCGATCCGAAAGATCTTGATTCCTCCATTCTCCATGCACGTGGAGACATGTCCGCTAGTGCAATTGGGGTTTGGGTTACATGTGTAGTACAAAGCTATCGACTGTCGCTTCCGAAGACAAGGCCCGCCTACACGTGTCCCGCCAAAACCTCTGGTACCAGTTTGCCACTCGGCGCTAATGCTGACGTCGAGGATGGTGTTACGTGCGACGTAGTTGCAGGCAGAGTCAAGAGATGAAAACCTTTTTCAGCTCAGAAAAATCGCAGACATCACCAGACCGTGGACATATGACTTTGCCATTATTCTTGGTGGCCATCTCTTCAAGTGCCTACAGGAATGATGGTGTCGTAAGACTCCCTTCGGGTCAACATACGGTTTCGCACCTCCGTCGAGTAAACGCGTCCGTTAGGGAACGCCATTGGCATGTTGTCCTCATCCATTATTTTACCGCTCAGGTAACAAACAATGGTCGAGTTGGCATGGTGACTGAAAGGTACCTCTTTCGCCAGGACGCTGATGTTGGGGTCGCATACCGGACAATCAATGTTGTGCGTGAGATCATAGCAAGCGGGCAGTTTCAGAGAAGCGAGACCGGCGTAGAGCGCAAGGTGTAAGAGTGGCTCCGTCGGCAAACTGTTCAATGAATAAATTGCGAGGCGGAATGCCTGAATCAAAGTTGTCCAACGAGACTCGTCATAGAGACGCTACAACGTCTTGAGTCTTCACAAGCTTGCTTGGATACGGTACAAACCTTGTACTGCCCACAGGTTGTCGAGGGTTGAACAGCCAGGAGGGCCATAGCTTGCGTAATCTGTGGCAAGTGGGTCTCCTGCCACGGTACAAGGTGCTTTCTCGCATATACGATCGCTTCCTGATTTTTGCGAGTACGGGTTAATTCGATATATTCCTGGAGCCGGAGTTCAAACTCGAGAGTGCTCTGCAAAGTCCCGGAAATTGCTGCGTTAGGTACAACATGCCATCGCTCAGGAACTGACCCTAATTTTTCTCAACGCCGTCTTATTTTCACTGCACCATGCGATTGCTTCGGTACAGCTGTGCAGGAGGAGCGCGCGTTCAATTCTGTGGATATCCATGAAGAGATCGATGTCCACAAGTGTCTGTGGATATGAACATTCAACGTGGTGTCCAGCAGAGGCTGCCAGCAGGTAAACATACTTCAATGTTCCTCTCTTGGGCAAGTTTCCTTGCGGTTTTCTCTCGGCCCGCGCGGAGTGTCCAGTCAACCAGCCATCGGTCCAGCCGCGTGTCCGCCCAACGTGAAAAGTCAGGGCAGTTCGTGGTCGGCAGCGCCTCCACTAACGCGAGATGGTGAAGCCGCTCGTTTGTGACATCAAGTGTAGGTCTGCCGTTATTTTCCTGAAGGTCCGAAAGCTGTACAGCGTGCGCATCTGATGTATCAATATCAAGAGCGGGTACTATGCGCAGACCCGACCTTGCGTTTGAGATTCTCCACCCGCGTTATCATCCCATCAACCGTCTTCGCTGCATCCTCAAGGTTAACCTCGTTGTTCTTTGTACGCCGCTGAAGTTCGCTCGACATCGACTGCACGTTTCCCAATTCACGTTCGATGTTTCTTTGAGATGCACGAAACACTTTGCGATAATTCTCATAGGGCACCTAATTACATTGGTGAGAGGCATCTACTCCCAGAGGGTCGGACGTACCCGCGCAAACGGTTGCTCAAAGAGCATAATGCCATCGACATGGACCTTGTTCGTGCTCATTGTGTCGGATTAGTGGTGGCCTTGTCCGTTGTCAAAGGGGGACTAGTGCAGTGCCTCTTACGCATGACATAGTGCTAACGTCGATCGTGGTTATCACGTGACTACTCGGTGACAGTCGGCTGTGATTCATATTCAGGGTGATGGACAACACGTTTGCTGCGGTGCAAACGCAGGCTCCGCAGGAGACCAGTTTCATTTCAAAGCAGTGAAAGTTCTACTTGGAACTGACGGTCTAAAAAAGTATTGTCATGCGTGCCTTGCTGTCCGACGCTCCCTCCACCAAGCATAAACCTCCCTCCCAAGCGCGACGATTAGAGGCACTGATATAGAAGCGAACAAGGGTGTGTAGACGGCGTATTTGTGTTCTGCAGGGAAGTACAGCATTGCCAGCATGCCAGGATTGAAGAAAGCATGAGATGCCAAGGACAATGCCTCGCTGGACCATCGCAACGAAACCGCAGGGGATTCCACAGTAGACCGGCGAACCTGTGTCAAATTTACTGCGTCAGAACACCGGTAAGGTAAACGAGAATGAATGTCAAGACCTCTTCGAGCGCAGACAGTGCATTTTGTACATCCCCTCTGACCTTCTGATCGACAGGCATGGTCTCAATTTGGTCAACGAGCTTCACAATACTGTGCAGTGTCTGTTGGCTGTTCAGGACGTTCTGTGATGTTCGGTGCCGCAAGAGAGTATCCAATTGCCAGTCAGATAGTGAAGAAGCCCCTTCAGGCTGGACGCCACGAGGAAGTGAGGGCACACCCAACAAGGCAGCGAGGTGATCAGAAAACGCAGCGAAGACAGGCACCAGGTCCGCTGCTGTCAAGTGCGTCATTGTTTCATCTTGCGCCTGCCTATTTAGAATAAAAATACCGCCCCACTGAGGTAAAAGAAATGCGTTGTGATTCGTGGGTGACCCTGGGTTTGTTCCAGTCACTTGGTCACCAAACGTCAACCAGTGCTTACCGTGTGTGTCTAGGATACAAAGCGGCTGCCTAGATGGCGACGGTACAAACAGCACAAAGTGGAGTACAGGGTCATTAGAGACACTGGAAGCTGGGCAGCACGTCAAAACTCCTATCCGAACGCCCAGCTGACGGAATAGTTACACAATGACCATTCAGCCGAGTTAATGAATACGGTCAGATCTTCGGGGGTGACACCTTGAAGACATGCGTTGGTACCAGTAAGCTGGATGGGTTCGAAGGCCAGTGGCGCGTGGTATTGGACCTGACTTTCAACGGTGGTATTATGGAGCACATTCAGTTGGGAAAGAATTGGAAACAGATGGTCTGCAGGCTGACTGATCAACCGTCGGAACTCAAATGAAATGAAAGGACCTTCCTACAATCGCAGGCTGGATGTCCCAAGAATGGACGAGACGATCAGATGCGGCGTTCTCGTTTAACAACGTGAAAGCAAGCCGATAGCGGTCGCTGTACTGAATGATGCGTTGTTCCTGTATCGGGGAGATCTCGGGTGCAAGCAAACCAGACAAAATACTGGCCAACCGGTGGACTGGAACACCGTCAATGCATGAGGCACTGTGAATATGCAGATAACGACCACCCACCTGAAGCATCCTCCGGGCTCACAACCAACTTTCTGTGGTGCTGTACAGCGGTGTAATCCCCGAGAACAACAGTGTATGCATTTGAAGCCTCCCCTGCAACAATGAATGATCACCAACTAGACGTCCATCCTCCCTTCGCACCTGCGCTTTGGCCAATGTCCACTCGAATGTCTAGATTTTTCCCGGTCGCGGAAGCATGAATGGCTTGAGAAAGGACAGCATCAAGCTTCTCAGCTAAATCGCGAGAGTTGGGCCCAAAACTTGGTACGTCAAGCTGTACATGTACAGGAAAAACGAGTTTCTTGTCAAGCTGAGCCTTTACACGGACCGAAGGCAACGCTATACGTTCAATACTAGTGAGCTTCCACCAGAAGGGGAGAGCGAGGATGATTATAGTCCAATAAGAGCATAGAACGAGCCTTCTTATCTTGGCAGACTCGAACGGAAGTCTCTGTGGTTCTTTGAGACCGTGGCTTGAGTCGGCAGGGGTCAAGTCCATAACCTTTGGACGCGTTTCTGGGAGCACGACCAGCGGAGTTTCAAACGTTCTCTCCCTCATACTCCCCTCTTGTCCTCCAGACTCACAGAGAACATTTGTTAGGAACTTGGGTTCGCCGCTCTTCGATTCCTTTTGACCCCCAGCAGTTTCATGCGCAGGGTCGTGACATACAACCTGCAACAACTCGTACTTCTAGACTCCCACCTCCCAAGACCGGTGGAAGCGAATCCGTGTTTTGAATAGCCAGCTTGAGCATGTCCTCTATCGGCTGTGGGCAGCTGTCTTCTCCAGGAACTTCGTTGCCCCACGACCTCCGGCGGCCCTCAGCCAGCTTTTCGTCTTACGATGTCAGTCAGATCAAATGCCTTGCTCCATCAGTTCCTCAAAGCTTTTGCGTAGCATTTTCCTCGTCGTAGATCCTCTTCTCCAGGCCAATTCTCGAGGCGGCATGCCTACGATAGTTACAAGCCACGAACGTACTTTGACGATCATCCCAACAGCTACAGGCCAAACGTTTACAGGCCCGAGCGGTACTATAGCCGGAGCCCGTCGCCGCCTCGTTACGAGCGTGTCAGGCAACATGACTCTCGCCAGTGGGATCATGCCTCTCGATGGCCGTACAAGCGACCCTCGCCGAGTCCTCCACCGTGGGACAAAAATCGTCGTGATACCTTGGCTGAGAGGATGTTCGAACCTCACGAGGCCTGGAAGCAATCGCATTTTGATAGGCCCACTCGGTATGAGTTTGTACGTTGTATTGTTACAGGTAAGACCCCGTAACACTCGGTTTTCCACAGATTGGATTCCACTCCGGACCGTTATGGTGACCGCCGACAGCAACCGCCACGAGACCTTTCTCCGCAAAGACCTGCTCTACGCCAAGACATTGTGCCACACTACGATAGCTACCGCCCGTCTTCCTCCCTTCATGCCGTGCGCGACCTCGGGTCCTTCTCTCGCACTGCAGACACATACCGACCCCAGTACTCAGACGACCATTGGCCTCCACTCCACACAAGCGATAGTGTGAGCCAAAGAAGATCTACACACTATGATCGAGTGGAAGAGCGCCAAGGAAGCTCTATCTCAAGTACCCCTCCTCGTCCACCTGCGTCTCTCCCAAAATCGCAACACCGTTCTCCCTCGCCTCGTCCACTCACTGGAACCGGGGTATCCCTAACCAGTCCAAGACGGTATTCTATTGCTGACGGTGGTCATCAATCGCTTTCTTCTTCGATGTCCCGCTCCAGGGGAAGTTCTATCCTACGGGAGGGGCTCGATACGAGGTCTGAGTCTAGATTATCGTCACGATCACCTGGGTACTCGAGGACCGGTATCTCCGAACTTGGTGAAGAGTCCGCTCTTCCTCAATTGTCGATTCAACCAGTGCAAGTGAAGGCACTCAAACGCGCTACGAATGAGATACCGTCATCAGGTGATGGCAGAACTGCTCCATCAGAAGGCTCCGAAAGCATGGGAATCATCTTGCATGTCCCGGCCGACAAACAGTCGTCTAGCCACGAGACCATTTACATGAATGGAAAATTTGCCGCTAACTCAGAGGCTTTCAAACCTAACGCTTCGTCACTTCCAGCTTCTGAAGTGGTGTCTCCCGACAGTACAGGGCCTCACAGTGGTACGTGTGTTACAGGGATTTAGAAGACCAGTGTTAATTGTCGTACAGGCATGTTTCACAAAGTTGCACCTCATGTAGAAACACATTCTGTGACAGAATCATCATCAAAAGCTCACCGCCCTGTGGCAACAAACTTGCCTACAAGTTTAGCGTATGCTGCTCTCGACACTGCTCCCGAGATAAATAGATGCCCGAGAGCTCGCGCATCCTTTATGGGTGCTGGCTCACACATTGCACGCGTGGCAGAAAAGAGGCCGGAAATCGCATCAGCCGGATCGGACGCGAACACTATGCCGACTCCCGAGTCAGATACTAATTCATTGAAAATCGTGGTCAGTGACCATAGTGCTGTTTCAGCTACTCCAGTAAATCTGTATCAGTCCGGCACCTCCAAATTGGTTCGAGAGGAAGTTCGCGTCGTGCTGGTCACACGTCTCCTCCGTGATCGCCAATCGCGTACCGAACGGGTATATCCCGTGCTCAGAGCCAACCAAATAGCCTCAAGCATGAGCACTCCACCTCCCGGCAGCCAAAATCGTCGATCAGAGGAGCTTCTCTCCGCGGATTCCCCCGAAAGATTGGCTGTACACGAGGTGGTTCGATCGTCTTTGGTCGATCGCTTTGTGGAACGTCAGTCTGAGATCGTGGAAAAGTCTCGTAGGCTGAAAGCTGAATATATGGCATTGCATGAACGGTGGTTGGAGCACTGTGGGCGGCTAGACGATAACCAGAAAACTGGAATCACGGAGGAATCTTCGGCTCCCTCGGGTGGTAGGACAACCAGGCGCTCGACTGCTGTCATGGGGGATGCTGTTCGTTCGGACCTGGAGATGGAGCAGATCATTGCCAGCTTAGGCGTCGAAGAACTTACCGATCCCAGCTATCTCGCGATCAAAAACGTGGCCAAGATTCCAGACATGATATCTGTCACCGAGGGTGCTGTGCCCTACCTGTTCGATGACACGAACAATATTGTCGATGATCCTTCGGGATTTTATAGCGCTGCTTCTGGTCAAGACTATTGGACAGAAGAGGAACGGAACGTTTTCCTGAACGAGTTTGCTGCGCATCCGAAACAGTTTGGTCTCATCGCACAACGGTTGCCAAACAAGACCGCCGCTCAATGTGTCACCTACTACTACCTCAACAAGAAGCAGGGAGTTGACTTTAGGAAGGCTGTCATGCAATACGGCACAAGTAGACGTCGAAAAAATGGGAGGGCCAGCAAGCAGAGAGGCAATGCGCTCTTGGCAGACATACGACGTCATGATGACGAAGTTTCGCGCGTATCAGCGGTATCCCTGAACGAGGCTGCATCATCGGGGAATAAGCGCAAGCGAGGGGTCGATCGTAGTAACGGCGAATCAAGACGATCTAGTACGTCCAGACGAACCATCACTCAGGTAGAAGCGACGTCTTCTGGAACCACCCCCGATCCCGATGTGGAGCAGCCAAGGAGACGGCGGAGAACTGCGATTTCCACGCGAGCGGTAGCAGTAATCACCGCTGATGAGGCGGTGACTGACAATGCGGTTGGATGTCCGGTCCCTGCATGACACGAGGAGATGAAGTGTAGAGAGAGGTATATTAAGTTGTACTCGATGGGCATTACCGCCTTCCTTCGACCATAATGATGTGATACCCGAAGTCGGTCTTGACCAGCGAGGACAGCGTAGGCTTGTCCACGGTCGACGGCGCCAATGCGAACGCAGCATCTTGAAATGCACCCTGCAGGGCCATGACACATGTGCATGAGCACCGTATGGCCGCAATGGCGACTCACGACCATGGATCCTCGCGTCATCCAGCCAAGGCTGCCACCAGCTGCAAACCGTCAGGAACTTGGGCACGTTAGGAGGAACGGTGACGGATACCTTTGGCCTTGTCTTCGGAATATTCCTGGGCAACTTTGTCGAATCGCTGGCCACCCTGCCGGTGGAGATCATTAACACAAGACCTAAGGATCGGGGAAAGATGGTTAAACCTGTATCTTCTCCAGAGCCTCCAAGGCCTTTGAATGCTTCTCACATAGAATGTGACGGACGTTGATCGCATTAGCGGCCTTCAACCCGCCCTTGCCCTATCACAGCACTGAGTGGTCGTCGTTCTACAAACAAGTAGTACAGCACACCTTGTTACTGCTCTCAGCCTGCTCAACGTTCTTGGTGTTCTTGTTCTTGCCCATGCCAGATGGCTGTGCTGTGTCAACGAGTGAGTCACGTGTCTTGATAAACTTGCTCAAGGCCATCATGGCAGACAAGATCACCCGTATCGCTATCGTCGATTCGAATCGCTGTAAACCAAAGCGATGTGCTCAAGAATGTAAAAAAGTGTGTAGACCAGAGTGACTACGATGTCAATGGGTTAACGCGCTTCTTGGACAGTCATGTCCTGTTGTCAAGATGGGTGTGTTCCATGTCTGATCTTGCGGAACGATAACCAACTCTCGCTCAGGAAAACTTTGTATCGAAGTCAAATCCTCGGACAAAATCGCATTTATATCCGAGTTTCTATGTATTGGCTGTGGTATCTGTGTAAAGAAGTGAGTACATCCCGCGCTCGCCCTCCTTGTTTAATATGGGCACCAGATGTCCCTTTGAGGCGATCGCTATCATCAATCTTCCTACCAACCTCGAGTCTGAGGTTACCCACCGGTATACTGCCAACGCATTCAAACTGCATCGGCTCCCCACTCCGCGGCCGGGTCAAGTGCTCGGTCTCGTCGGAACCAATGGTATTGGAAAGAGCACAGCGCTCAAAATTCTTGCTGGAAAACTCAAGCCCAACTTGGGTAGATATGACGTACGCAAATCCATTCGTGATCTTCTCGGACGTACCACTTAGATATTGTTCTTTCAGGACCCGCCCGACTGGCAAGAGATCCTCAAATACTTTCGCGGATCAGAACTCCAGAATTATTTCACAAAAGTCTTGGAGGATAACCTCAAGGCGCTCATAAAGCCACAATACGTCGATCATATACCACGCGCGATTAAAGGGAACATGACCGTAGACCAAATGCTGGATTCCAAGCTAGAACTTGACAACAAACAGAAAATGTGCGATGATCTCGAGCTGAACCATCTTCTCGATCGTGAAGTATCTCAGTTGTCTGGTGGAGAACTTCAAAGATTTGCGATCGCCATGTCCTGTATTCAAAAGGCGGACGTGTATGTGCCTCCGTTCAGCTTTACTTTACTTTCTGATTCAGATCAGGTATATGTTCGACGAACCATCAAGTTATTTGGATATAAGGCAACGATTGAAGGCAGCAGAGGTTATCCGCTCCCTGCTCACTCCAAATTGCTACGTCATCGCTGTTGAGCACGATCTTTCGGTGTTGGATTACCTGTCCGACTTTGTTTGCTGTCTATATGGGAAACCGTCCATGTACGGAGTTGTCACTATGCCTTACTCTGTCCGTGAAGGTAGGAATTTGCGGCACTAGACTTGCCGTCAGCCAACCATTTTGGAACTAGGTATCAACATTTTCCTCGATGGATTCATCCCAACAGAAAACTTGCGTTTTCGTGAAGAATCGTTAACATTCAAGATGATGGAGACCGCAGAGGAGCTAATAGTGGACAAGACACGTCACTATAATTACCCAGCGATGACCAAAACGATGGGGAATTTCAAGCTGACCGTGGAAGGGGGTAGTTTTACCGACTCTGAGATTGTCGTCATGCTCGGGGAAAACGGAACCGGAAAGACGACGTTCGTTCGTCTGTTGGCCGGTGTGACAGCCCCCGATGACGAAACCGACAAGATGGAGCTTGCTGTATCGCTCAAACCGCAAACGATATCCCCAAAGTTCCCGGGGACAGTCCGCATGCTTCTCTTAAAGCAAATCAAGCAGGCCTTTATGCATCCGCAATTCCAGAGCGATGTATTGAAACCGATGAATCTGGATAACATCATGGATCAGGAAGTAAAGACGCTATCTGGAGGAGAGTTGCAACGCGTTGCAATCGTCCTTGCCTTGGGTAGGTTATACTCCTTGTGTGTCGTATTGACGATTGATTTGGAGTTAGGGAAGTCGAACGTGTCTGTTTATTTACTTGATGAACCGAGCAGGTTAGTCACCCTGACTACCGACGGGAAGACGTTGTGATGTTCTATTACAGTTTCCTAGACTCTGAGCAACGTATCATTGCAAGCAAGGTGATCAAACGGTTCGTTGACAGCTTACAGTTAGAGGCTCGTTCTTTTATGTATCCTTTAGGTTCATCCTTCACGCCAAGAAGACCGCGTTCGTCATCGAGCACGATTTCATCATGGCAACTTACCTTGCTGATCGTGTTATTGTATTTGAAGGCCAGCCAGCCATTTCAGCCACGGCGACGCCGTGAGTGGCATAATTGCAATTGTATTTGTCAGTTCTCAGTGTTGTGTTTAGCCCACAATCCCTCCTTTCTGGGATGAACCGATTTTTGGCATCTTTGGAGATCACATTCCGTCGTGATCCCACCAACTTTAGGCCTCGCGTGAATAAACTGAACAGTATCAAGGATCGGGAGCAAAAGGGTATGTGATGCTGTTCCTCTCGATAACTTAAGCCAAACGTTCACAGCTGCGGGTAATTACTTCTTCCTTGAGGAGTAAGCTT
>JBBPTV010000762.1:0-15621 GCA_038094275.1 Tubosaeta brunneosetosa | reverse complement strand
GTGATACTCTGCTCACCTCTGTAAAAGCACCATCTTCGAGATCCTATCATCTTGCAGCTCATCGCGCCCAAGAGCGGTCAAGGACGCCTTCTCGCTAGCAATTCCAACCAAAACACCGTCCACCCTCACGTTAACTATCTTGTCAATCCCATTTTTCTTGGTACCGTTGCCGTTGTTGTTTAATTTGTTGTCAAGACTATTGGCACTGCCGGTCGGTCGAATGTCTATTTGGATGATGAACCCCTTGTCTTGTAGATCCAGGTACCATTGCGGCTTCGGCAGTGCCCCTCGCGTCTCTCCCGTCAATGGATCCTGAACAGTAGATATCTGGTATTGTGCCGTCGGTAGCATCAGCCGGAGCAGGTGGCGCGGAGGTCGGTCTGCGTTCAAGCCTGAAGAGTGCAGTGGTGACGCAGGGACGGTGTATATACTCGTCGAGATAGGAAGACTAGCATTCGCTTTCTGCATTGTGCTCGAGGCTGCATGTACCTGAAAGTCTCGCGCCAGCGAAATAAACTTGGTGTTTTCTCGTGCTTTCGACGTAATAGTGGCATCATATCCTTCAGGATACAGCTTCGTGTCCACAATCACTTCTGCAACAATGAGATCCGTACAGTGTTTGAGCTCGCCCTTGATAGTGAACGCAGAGGAAGATTTGGTTATCTCAGAGGACGGGGAACGTACAGAGCCAGTGGAAGTTCTGCGATTGCTGGATGTTGATGGTGGTGAGGGAGAACGGAGCTCCGTTCCGCCCGGCAGTCGACCGTCAGGTGTGCTGCCAGGAGAACTGACGCCCATCTTGCTTGTCCTCCTCGATTCATCGGCCCTGGTAGGACCAGGGTTGGTACTCATACTGGTCGTCGACAACGTCAAGAAGATCGAGCTGGTATACGCCCTTCCGACAGGATCGTATCGATTCCCGATAAGCGTCCTCTGTTCATCCCTCCTTTTGAACTTCCATGTCGCCGACGATCCAAGCCCGACCGACACAGCAGCTTCCACGGGCGCTCCAGAATTCTTGTGCTCCAACAAGACCAACCCCGCGGCCGGAAGCCTCACAAAAGGTAGTGGCGATGACCCCTTGATGTACGCTTCCACGGCACCCACGGCCCTTGCTAGCCCAGCATTCATCATCGAATTTACAGTTGCCGGAACACTTCCAGAATGATCGACCGCCACGACGCGTGTCACCTTCGTCGAAGGGATCGCATAATTCTCTTTCGTGTACGGATCAAGCGTTTCGAGGACCCACCCGTCGATGAACACCCGCCCGAGGGGATACGTATAAGGGTTGTACTTTGCTGGACTGAAAGACGCCGCAGATTCGGGATGAAAAGAGGCGGTGACACAAAAGATGACAATCCGTGAGTCGTGCGATGATCCTGGTTCACTGCTTGAGTTCCCAACAGCTTCCCGATCTAAACCAGCTGGTTGTGGGAGCCTTGATCTCGCCAACATGGATGCGACCAAAAATCCTCTGTCTCTAAAGGGAAAGCCGCCCCTTGAAGTCACGAAAGCCGTATGGCATCTCGCGCCAAACTGTTCCAGAATGACTGCAGATGCGAACCTGTCGTCCCATATTTTGCGACAGTCATAAGAGGTGACGATGGAGGAGACCTCTTCTGCTGATACTCCCTCAATGACCTTTTCGCCTTTGTGAACAGGTATGAGAGAGGAGATCTCGGGGAAGTGTTTACGCTTGATAGACAATCCCTTGTCACCGACGAGCGTCCATCCGTCTTCGGGTCGTATCTGAAGTTCCCGGAGCCAGTGTAATGCTTCAGCGACATGCTGCATGGGTGGCTTGGACGCCGATGGAGCAACTGCCTCCATAGACCCAATACCCCCAACGGGGGACATCGCTGCAACCGCGTTTTGTGTTGTGCTCGTCGCTTGCTCCACTGCGTTCGACCAAAAGCTGGCTAAAGGGCTAGAAAATTTGGGAGTGGACAGCCATGAAGAAGCAAGAGCTGGATTTGACGCTTTAATCTCTGGAGGCTCGGGGGTTGAGGGCGTTGAGGACTCGGCACTACTAGTCATGGTGTTGTCGCGATTTCCATCGGATATCGAGCCGCCATCCGCATCCCATTCGTCACGCCGACGTCGCATAGCGCTGACGACGGGCGGTTGATCAAGTGGAACTCGGGTCGGTTTGACGCGTTTCCGTTTGCTGAGCGATTTGATTTCTGTCTCTGGGAGCTCTTCTACGTCTACAGCCACGCGTGCTCCATTGACCATCACCACGCCCTTGTCTCTAGAGCTTACTGGACCGCGTCGCACAATCGCGAGTAAACGCTCGTCGGATGCGAACAAGGCATCATGAGTAAAGGAAAGCCAAAGCCCGCCACCAAGCGATGAGAGACGGTGTCGTCGGAGGGCAGTCACGGATTGTGGAGGCGGATCGACGACAATGTCCAGGGACGATGCCCAACTGTCCAAATCACATCGTATCTCGCACTCGATCGTGTGGACGTCGGTCGTGGTCGTGGCTGTCGTGTCATCCTCCGCACTTGCACCAGTGTCGGCTGCCGTACCTGCTATAGATCCGCAAGCCCCATTTACCCCGTTCAAACTGCCTTTTCTTCCCTCCGAACCTTCGTAAGCAACTCTGAACAGGCCTTTTTCATGATCGTATCGCATCTCGAGCGCCCTCGCCCCAGCCAGCCTTGTCACAACTGGTGGACCACCACATTTGATCACGAAATCCCCAACACCGGCGACGGCGTTCACCATTTGCGACGGAATGGTACTTGCTTTGTTGCTCCATCCTTTAGGGTCGGACTGTTCAAGGAGGGTGAGTTGGGTCGTGGACGGTGACAGGGCCTCGATAGCCCAGCCCTGCAAGTCCACTTGTGCTCGGATAAAGGAAGGATCTGGGGGCGGATAGGAGGGGAAGATATAAGGGTCATCTACAGAAAACAGAAAAACATGAATCGTAGTGGGGGACTTGTAGACTGTTTTTAGAAGGACGGTATCCCTTCCGCTGTCGGACACGACTTAGACCAGTTGCCAACACAAGGGAAGTGAAATGTGAACACACAAAACAGGCCATGCGGGTTTCGTCTTGAAGTGCCAGAGCTCTGTGAGCTCATTCACATCTTCTAGGAGGATCGCATCGTCATACTGCTTATCCCAGAATGCACGTGCCCCTGGGGATACGAGTGCACCATACAAATCCCAAAGGCTCAAGCCAACAAATGTTGCCTCGGCACGATACACCACCAGGGTAGGGTCGATTGAATCTAACTGAGTGACTGATACACCTCTTGCTTCCGTGGCTTAACGAATCCGTCAGCTAAAAAGCCATCGTGAGAATGGCGCCAAACTCACTTCTTCTCCATTTGGCCTCCGGCTCTTGCAAAAGGGACGAGAAATAGATGTAACTTCGTTTCACTCTTGACGTGATCGACTTTTCCGCAGCGGCTGACCTCTCTCCGACCTCTTTCACTAGGCGTGATTGTATCTGCGGCCCACCGCTCCCAATGGTTCCCACTGAACTTACAGAAGACGCCGTCCGGAAACTTGCGTCAGCGATGCTTGAAGCGTCTTGTAAGAGTTGTTGTTGGGCGGAAGATAAAGAACTAGGATCGCGTTCTTCCATCGCTTGGATAGTTTGTGGAAGACCGTTAAGTCTGATACCACTCGAAGGACCAGATAGTTCGAGGACGACGCGAACTTTGAGGACAGAATGTTCATCAGGGAGCGACGAGTGCATGATACGAAGCACAGTCAATTCAAGTGGTTTAATTACACCTCCTGGTGTAGGTGTGGACTTGCCACGTACGGCTGCGGCTTTCCAAGGAAGCTTCTCAACCCTCTCCGACGATGCCTTGGCAGTAACTTGAACGTCCCAACCTTCGGAAGCGGGAAGAAGGAGCTCCAGCGAGCGAATCAGCCTTCTTTGCTCACGGAGTTCATCGAGATTCGTAGGACCATCGTTCTCTTCGCCGACATCCTCCTCGAGATGTACCAGGTATTCTACTGTCAATGCCTGCCTATCGAGCTGGAACCGAACTCTTTCGATGCTGACTCCATAGCCATAACCGGCCAACATTGGGATTTTCGATCCACGTTTCTTGACAGTCTTGTACAGGCCCAGGATCATCGTACATAACTGCTGACAGATAGTAGTTGTGGAACCAAGATTCCATACAGAGCGAAGGTCATGTTGCCAGAAACACGATATACGGAGGCGTGGAAGGGCACTCGAGAGGCGCCTTCTAAGTGCATCGGAGGGAGAGACGGAAGTCGGGGGGGATGGTTGAACGAATTGAATACACCATGTAAATACTGGTTCGAATGTGGGATGCATGAGGCAAAGAAAGAGGTGGAGAAGAAGACGTACGTTCAACGTGTGATCGGACGTAGGGAGGGGAAGGTCTGAGGTATGCTGGTTCATCAGCGGAACGAGGTAGGGAAGTCGTGACGTCTATGATCGTCGAAGCATCTTGGTGCAATCTAGAAATCATAACTGCGTCTCTCGGACTTTGAATAGTGACCAAGGTTAGCATGGATCAAATGAGCTCAACGGGGTGTGCACCTAGCCGGCCATCCTAGCGTAAATTGCGTCTTGGATATTCGTGTTCTGTGGTCAAACATTTCGATGAGGTGGGCCCCCTCGACGGCGGGATCCCATTCCTGTTTGAGTTCAGGAGTCGTGATGACAGCCTTCCAGGCGTCAAGAACAGCCGATTCATCCGTGGCGGGCACGTCAAGCACAACGCGATACACGTTCTGGCCAGACTTTATAGTCCTCCGGTGTACGACGACGTCCGTCAACTCAGGGTTTAGGGCTAGTCTTAACTTTCCCTTTGGTGGTGCTGGGGTGTCGGTGGCGAGAGGGACGTGTTTCCAATCACCGGAGTTGTATGAGGAGAGCAGTTGGCGAAAGTTGTTCTCTGCAGCGCCGAGTGCATCAGACCATGCTTGACGGAGTCTGTGGTAGTTTTAATGATGGTGAACGGACTTGAATGAGGGCGAGTACACACCTTGTACCGTCTGACATGGCGCCTTGAGTTAGCCAGAAGCAAGTAAAGCCACGTGCCACCTGATCCGGAAGACTGCCTTCGGAACTCGGCACAGTCATTCAGTCATGACCATCGAGCAGGAAGAAGAAAATCAAACTCATCCACCAACATTTACCCGCAGGTGTGTCTCCAAGACAAGTAAATGCCCGTTGCGCCCATCACTGTTAATTCCAGTGCTCGTATTCTGAGCGTGCAGTCGCATGTTGCATTCGGATATGTGGGTGGAAAGGCGGCGGTATTTCCCCTCCAATGCATGGGTTACAATGTCGATGTAAGGGTCAATATGGACTTGTTACCCAGCGCACATCTTAATGTCCGATCGTCTCCTTCCGCAGGTCGTCAACACGGTCAACTTTTCTAATCATACTGGTGGGTGGCTTCGCACGTCGATGCGACAAATTGGCTCTATTCACAGGTTATGAGCACTTCGGAGGCACAAGGACAGGCCCAGAGGAACTCACCCGTATCTTTGATTTCATGCGGAAATCCGGTTTGCTTGTCCCTGACCGCCTTCTTACGGGGTATATCCCTAATGCTGAGTCACTGGGCTCAGTCCATGAACTAGTCAAGAAACTCAGAGCATCTAATCCGAACCTCGTGTACCTCCTTGATCGTGAGTGATCTCTGTCTTGTTATTCCAGGCTCAAAATGATGGTCCGTCAGCTGTAATGGGTGATGCTGGAAAACTTTACGTGTCACAAAATTGTATATCCGCATACCGTCAAATGCTCCCTCTAGCAACAATTATCACCCCAAATTGGTTCGAAGTCGAGTGTGTTATGTTATCACCCGTTCGTTCAACAAGCTGATAGTGGTCAACCTCAGACTGCTCACTGAAGTGGCCCTTACTGATCTTGCTTCGCTACAAGCAGCACTACGAAAATTACACAGGGTATACCACGTTCCTAATGTAGTTATCTCTTCCATCCCTTTGACCAAGCTCTCTGCTTCGATTCCATCTTCCATCCTACCCGTCGCACAATCAAGTACGGGGTCAAGTCATGACGAGAAATCATACCTCATTTGCATAGCATCGACCGTAAACGAAGGTGTTTCCGAAGGAGGGCCGTTATCCACCGTGTATGCGGGTTGCGTTGAATTTATACCAGGTTACTTCACGGGTGTAGGAGATCTTTTTTCAGCTCTTCTGCTAGGACACTTCGATCCCCTTCAAAGTACTAGCCACTCCCCTGGTCTCACAAAACCGTTCCCCCCGCTTGCTTACGCGGCGTCCCATTCGCTCTCCAAAACACATGCCATCCTCACTCTCACCCACGAGTCTGCATCTTCCTTGGATCTGCCACCCTCGGATGACGAATTGGATTCCCACGAGCTTGGTCGAAAAAGCAAAAGGATGAAGGGACGAGAGTTGAGGATCATCGAAGGACAGGACGTGTACCGGCGCAAGGAATGGAATGGCGTCACGAGGATGATGGCGTGGGACGGATTTTGGGACAACCGGAATTAATAGCTGCGTCATCTGATAAGATCTAGTACTGGCTAAGAGATCAATAGGCATGCTGAGTCGGTGCTTGCGCCCCAGTGTGGTTCGCGGATAGCCTTCTGCACGGGTCAGACTGACTAATGGTCTTTTCGATAGAGACAGATCATGCGAACGGAATTTACACAGCAAGATGTGGAGGGAATTGAATGAGATCACGGTGGGCCATGCAGTTTCCGTACGTCCCCCACGCGAATCAGCTGAGTGCTCTGCTCCACAGTTGTGTACTTGTCTGACAAAAGTGGCACGCATGAGGAGTAGTAAAATGGCTGAATCATATCCGCGGTGCTAAAGCGTAGCGACCAGCCTTTGCGGAGTGACGTGACGTTGGCATGTCACCCCGAATAAAGATCGTCAAGAGGTGCCTGATGAATTACGTAATCATTAGCATCCCTGCGTGAAACCGAGTTTGACGGTATCAGCGGGAGGACTGCAAGACCAACCCTGCAAAGGCAAATTCTCTCTTTTCACCGTCCCGTTGCTAATCTCCGCTTTCATTCGCCCTCACGACGCGTTACGAATACCAGGCAGTGTACACCGCATCACTGCATTCCAGCGTTGGAGAGTCGAGACCCATGGCTCAACCGGTATTTGACGGACACCCACTTGAAGAGTACCTCCAAGGCATGTTCTCATGAATTGCTCCATTTTTACGCCTTACACGCCTGTCCCTGATGTTGTAGACTCCGGCGAAGCATATGAGCCTATGCCTGGTGGTGTGGCCGACTTTTCTCTCCAGCCCTATTTAACGGGCAATCCATCCACCTTCAAACACTCCGAGAGAATGGAGAAACTATGCTTTCTTGTTTTTAATTCAGTTCAGGTGAGCACTCATGAATGTATCCTTCGCCAGCAGTACACATACAGTTTTGTTTTCCCCGTCTCGGCTCCATGCAGTCTCTCTCTTCCTTCTTCTCAAATACCGCATCTCTACGCACCCAAGCATTCGCAGAACGATTCAAATATGGGGTCATCTCTTCCTCTCTCCTATCGCCAGCAGTTCCCACCGCACCCATGGTAGAATCACACCGACGAGGCATGTCCCTACCGATACCTGGCAGGCTCCCCGCTAGTCATAGCAGAACACCAAGTGCGGCTGAGAGCATCCTAACCGACACTCCCTCGCTTTCCATGCCTCCGGGGCCCGAGACGCCCATATGGCCCATCACCCTTTCCTTCACACTCGCCGTCGCCACTTTCAGTGCTCGGTTTTACTTTTTTGCCTTATTGCTGCTTTCCAGTACGCTGTATTATGTGCATGTTCGCAGGCTTAATTCACGCCCCAAACCCGATATCATGACGCCAGTGAGCCATCCTTTTCTCGTATCATGTACCCTCCTGCTGATATGACGGAATTCTCAAGTCTTTGCAGGCCTTGCAGCATTTGGTTTCTGCTGGCTTACTCTGGGATACTGTTATCAATGATACCCTTACAATATTGGAGAATGAGGAGCGCAGGTAGTGTGCTTCTGGAAAGTTTACCCCGCATTCATTGATTGATCCTACGCAGTATATTCTGCGGCCCCACTACTCCACTTACGCCATCTTCTTCGCTTCGAGTTGCCCTATCTACTTCTCTTTTGACCACGCAAACACAATGTGACAACGTCCGCCAGCTCCTCTCGGCTATCACCTCGCCACCCGAATTGGCACAGCTCACCGAGATGTACGCGCCACCATCCCCCATAAAACCGACCTTTGGCCATAATGGTGGTTCTCGTCGACCACTCTCTCATCCTGGTCCATTCCCACGAGATGTACCTCTGACCGACCGTATGAGGAAGCGGTCGACCTGGAACGGGTCTTATGTCTCGCTTGCCCTCGTGGGCTCTCCACCAGCGTTCCGGCTTGCACAGCGCAGGGAGAAACGCAGATCCGATCTGATGACCCTGTTAGGGGCTGCCTCGCCTTCTCCAGCCGGGATACGATCACGGAATGCACCCTCATCACCTCCACAGCTCCTCGCAGATGTGTCGGAGGAAGAAGATGGGATGGTCACTGCACCATCATCCGGGGAAGACGAGGAGGAGAGCACCTTTGGTGCCACCGCATTGGGCCTCTACCGAAACCGTCTTGGCGGGGGCCTGCGAGCGCTCGAGCTATCGCACCGCAGCACACCCCTGTCGCCCACACAGGGCAGCTCGACAAAACGCCGAACCACGATGTTCTCAGGGTCTAGGTTCACCAGCATGAACACCACGAGACACCCCTTTTCACTCTCGTCCCTTCGTCAATCGCTCCAGAACGCGCTGGCATCCAAACGATTCGCATGCTCGCATTTGTTGGCGTTGCGTTTCGAGGACGATGAGGACGAGGTGTACTGGGAAGATGTCCGCGCAGTGATGAGTCTGCTCACGTCGACCCTTGTCGACGCGTCGTCACGCCTGTCCGAGGCGCTTGACGAGGTCGAGGCACACCATCTGGAAGCCGACAACGACCATGCACCTGTGTCTGGACTCGACACGCCCAGTCCACAAGCCTCGCCGCCGCGCCCGCGTACCCATCTCCCGCTCTCCCAGACGATCGAACGCATCGTGTCGTTTGCTCCGACGCCGTCACACCTCACCCGCTTCGCCGCCCACGTCGGCGCGATTTCGTCAGCGCTGGACGATGCGCGGGAGCAGCTCGAGCTCTGCGTCGCGTCCCTCAAGGAAGAACGGACGATGGCCTCTCCCGGGCATTCTTCCCATCCGTCTACCTCGTCCAGCGATGTACACGCCATTGGCGCACCCGTCAACGCGGCAGTCGGTACCTTTGGCGAGCCGTCAGAGCACCGTGCGATCCAGGCGTACGAACGCCTCCGCCGCGAGCTCGGGCTTGCGCTGCGCGAGTGCGAACGCGGACGCACCCCACTCGTGCACATCGTGGCGCCGCCCACGCCTCCGACGGAAGACGAGGTCGCCGCTGAGGAAGGCGAGGAGCGAAGCGAGGCCAAAGACGACGGCGAGGACGAGGTGAGCCTGGCGGCCGTCTCCCCGTCGCCCACACCACTCCCACGCGATTCAGACCCCACGGCAGAAGACGACGCGAGCGCACTGCTCTTGCACGCCACGTCCGCGGCCCACTTGCCCCCGCCGGGCACGGAACAGGTGTTCGAGGCGGATGCGGAGACGGCCGCGTGGGCGCGCGCGCGCAGCACGCTGAGCCGGGAAGAACGCATCCGTCTCGCGCGGGCGACACGGCGCGGGGGGCCGTCGTCCTCGCGGTCGCCCCCCGCGTCCCCGCCGCTGTGGGGTCCGACCGACGACGTCGTTCAGGAACTCAAGGACGTCATTTACAAGGTCGGACAGCGGCGGCGGCCCGCGTCCGAGCCTGTGTCTGCCCCGCCCGCGTCCCGGCCCACCGCGCCGACCCCGGTGTCCACGACGCTGCGCGAGCTCAAGTCGGTCCTCGCACGTCTCCCGCACGCAGACGCCGTCGTCCCGGATGCCTCATGACCTCTTCCTTTTGGTATGACCCATGATAACTTATATGCGCATTTATTCCTTTGTCGCCTTACTGTAATTCACTTTTTGCGTTTGCTCTGAGTTCATATAGCGAAGTAAGCAAGATAATATTCAATTATGTATAGTCGTACAGCAGAAGATAGGGAAACCGCAACACAATCAGCAAGAGAAAAAGGACACGCTCACCAAAAACGCAAAAGAGAAATTGTCTAGGAAGAAAGGGGCTGCCCAGACACTTTCGTGGCGAGACAGCTTTTGTTGCATAAATAATGTAGAAAGGAAAACAACATTCCGCAAGGTGTGGTCAAAGAGAACAGGACAAGTACACGACGAAGCCAAGGGAACGGACACGCACGGTAGATAGGAGCAAGGCACAGCGGAAGATACGAAAAGCCAAAAACATATACACACACCAAGTAGAGACCAAGGAAAAAGGACTGACACTGGATGATCCCAAGAAAGTAACGGTCGGACATTACCTCTTCCGCTCGGTACACCTTGATCAGGATCCTTCTTCCAATTTCCTTTTATCCCTTCTCTCCCCTATTTATTTCATATCTAGATCGTCTTTAAACCATTGACCAAAATCCTGCTCAAAATTGATACCCGTGGGATCCTCGTGGTTAAATAGTCCGGGATCGAAATCATCCAATGAACTCGCCACGGACTGCATAAACTCGGTCGTGAGGAAGTTTGGAGGGACCTCGGGTAGGGTTGACGTCGGTTGCGTCGCCGGATTAATAGTCGGTGTACCATTGACGGCGGCCGCCGGCGATTGTGCAGTCATGCTCGAGCCAGCCGTCGCACTTGGCGTTGGTGGCGCTGTGTTGACCTGTGCACTGCCACTCGAACTCGGAAGGCCTTGGGACGCTGGATTTGGTGGTGGTTGATTTCGTGGAGAGCCTTCTGTGCCATTCTGCACAGGCGGTTTGACGTCCTTGGGTTGTTCCTTCGAAGGACCACCGGCAGGTGAAGGTGGTGGCATCATCCCCATGACTTTATTTTGTGCCAGGCGGTTGCCTTGCAGACCAGGGAAAGGTTGGCCTGGACCCGGATTAAAAGGAGGCTCGCCAGGAGTGGGAGTGCCCGAACCGCCAACAGGTAAATTTTGCAGAGCAAGACCCTTTGTGGCAGCGTGTACGCCTTGATGATACTGTAGTTGCTACACAAGGGATTCTCAATATGACAGGGTAGAAGGCGCGACTCGGACTGACCCCCATCATGTTTGGGACTCGAGGCCCACCCATCCCAGGGCTCATTACATTTCCGGGTATTTGAGGTCCGATTGGAATGCCCATGGCAGGATTAGCCATGGCAGGGGGACCGTGTGAAGGGAAGTTGTTCATCGGACCACCCATCGGACCCGGACCTGGACGCATCATGGCACCGTTCATCATCTGCTGCGGCCCTTGTTGTGGTTGATGTGGGTATCCGACCGAGGGCGGTCGATCCATGCTAACGGAAGAGCGTCGCACACGCTTCCTATCTGGAGGCGAGCTGTCGTTGCTGGGGAGTTGGCCATGCTGTGTGATGATGGGACTAAGCGATCAGAATGACGCGAGAAAGTTGATTACCTCTTCTCCCGGTGATGTGCTATTGCGTTTGACCACTCGGGGCTGGGAAGGCTGTTGTTGTGGCGGCTGCTGTGGCTGTTGCTGCGGTGGTAGTTGTGGTGGCTGTGGTTGGCCGGAACGTTGGGCAGAAAATTGCATGCCTGGGACGAGGTTTGAAGGTCCTGGAGGACCCCCCGGACCAGGCTTCCTCATGGCCAGATTGGAGGTTCGCTGCCGCCCTATAGTAACGATACGAGTCTAAAGGCTCACGTCAACGGCAGAACGGTTTTAAGCAGAAATGAAATAACCTTCTCCTCCAACGTAAGCGAATGCAATTCCTTGTCGTGCACACCCAATTCCTGCCTGATGCTAGTGAGCAGGGCTGTAGGGAGACGGCTGAGTTCGTTGTTGAGTTCCGGGTTGTTTGCAGGAGTCTGGCGGTCCATCAAGGATGGACTGGGTTGCATGACATGCCCTGGGGAGCCGGGTCGGCTAGAAGGTCTGGTGAGTTGCGAGAAGGGTGGGGTCTGTGCGGGCGGGACCGAATTCAGGTTAGCATTTGGAGGAAGCATGCCTCCGCGAGCCATGTGTGCCATGTGAGGGGAGGGACCGAGCTGATTCATGGGATTCTGGTTTGGGCCCGGGTTTGGGCCTGAGTTCTGCGGGGAGTGGGCGATCGTTGGGGATTGGTAGGGATTGATGCCATTCGGAGCACGGTGTTGGGGGCCACCTGGGCGCTGGCCGGGAATGAGAGGGGGGAAGTTTTGAGGGGGAGGGTTTGGACCAGAAGGGGTAGGACCGCTTGATGGTATTGGGATGCCGTTTGGTTGCGGGCCAGCACCGACCATTGAGAAAGGCATCTGGGCAGGGTTACCTGGAGAAGAGAAGGTTGCGGAGGGGCTGTAGTGAAAGCGGATGCCTCTGCATACCGTTTATCATGCGTGCAACTTGAGATATGGGTCTCGCGCCCTGCCTGAGGTTAGACTGTTGGATCTGGTGCTGGGGTGCATGTCAGCAAGAAGGAGGGAGAGGAGGAGGAGGACAGACCTGGGTGTATACCATCGCGTCATCTGTTCCGGAGCCATTGCTTTTTGCGGTGAAAAGGACCCAAAAGACGCTCCACCACCTGAGTGTGGGTGAGCTTTGGGACGAGCTGAGAGGGAATGTACGGACTCGAACAAGAGGCCCTGTTTAGCGTTGATGGGGGGAGCCGAATCCGGGGGTATCTCAGCTTCGACGAGGAGCTCACGAGCGGTTTTGCGAAAGCCACGCTTGTTGCAGTAATCGTAAATGTAGATGTTGAACCTGTTCAGGGTGGTGAGGAGAAGAATAAGAGGAGAGAATGAGACGGACATTCTGTCGCCCTCCCATGATGGGTCAGTAGAGGGCTGGTCGGTGGGTGGGATGGGCATCGAAGCGGGAGGACCAGCGGCCATGGTGACGGCAGGAGGGAGCGTGGGAGAAGAGACGAGTCGAGGAGGAGAGGCGTCGGGCGATGCACCACACAAACTCAGCACGCCATTTGCCGGTCACACTACGAAGTGACGTCACTACTACTTGGCTACGACAACATGTGTACGACAGATTCATACACTGAGAACGTCGCAACGTTGACCGGAACGGACCTTGGACATTGTCAAACCAAGACTGTCCAATCACCCAATGCCACCTACCGAATGAGGGTCGGCGCCAGTCCTCTAAAGAACACCTTCGGTCCCTCGGCACGATACGAATGCTTCACGGTCGATACGATCGTCCGATAAGGATCCGTAGGACTCGGCTCACTGCTCTGCATACGCGTCTTGACGAGGTCCATCGGAAACGTCGCCATCCATCCCGCAATCCCCGCCATCCCACCCGCAACAAAAAGCGCTGGCCATGGCACGCTCCTGGCTTCAGAATCAATCTCAGAAAACAACGAGGAGTGGTCGGCCGACGACGCTGATGCAGGCTTAAAGTATCGACACGTTGCCTCATACTGTGTGGCCTCGTTGTTATCCGTTCATCGATCATTAAACGGAACTCCTCACCGTGAGAAAATACGTTCCATACCCCGTGTCTCGCAGCGCCGTCGCACTCAACCCTCGATAGAGCCCTCGCAAGCCGTATCGCCTGAAAATCGACATTGCGACCTTGGCCGTGGGCGCCCTCGATGGATCGTTGGCCAACACGTTTTGTTGCCGTATCTTGATCAATTCAGTCGGACTCGCGATAAGCCTGCGCAACTTGTATCAATATTCATTTACCCTACACGTGTGGACCACACTGCCTTACGATGTCACTATTCCGCAACCGGCTCCCGCGAGTCCAACCTGCGTCAGTGAAGGAACCGACCCTGGGTCGTCCAATTGGGCTCGCATGAACAGCTTGTATGACGAGAACACCACTCCGTTCATGAGTGCGCACGTGGCCTAGAACCAGTCAGTGGGCTCAGACGGACGGAACGCGGAATTCCTGCACCAGCGGTGAAACAACACCCTTGTAGAGTCCCATGAACCGTTCTTCGCGAACGATCGTACTGAACGCATGCAACGTGGATTTATATTTGGAATAGATGCTCGGATTCTGAAAGCGAGTCTTGACTGGCAAATGAACACGTCAGAACGCGTCCATCGATCACCAAGAAGACTTGCTTGTATCGAAGGGGTGTGCGACCAACAGCCCAACCACACCTGGCGTGCACATGTCAGACCCGGCCACGTCAGCAACTATGTAGCATACCTGCGGCCGTCCCAGCGACAAAGTCAACAGCTGGATCGAGGTCAACTATGTAAACGGATGAGCAGGCTAATCTGATACTACAATGTCCGAACATGAACTTGCCTAACACCATGTTCTCTGAAATGTTCTAGTCGAGTGTCGGTCCGGTAAGATGATCCGTTCCACTTTGTGACGGCGCGGCGTGACGAGTCCACACAGCTGCTGGACCGTCACACGCATCGACGACGACGACGGGGATGACAGTGTACAATTAGGAAATGGCCAAACTTGGTTGTCCTTCAACATGGCAGACGTCGCGACACCCGAATTTCTTTCCAGGCTCAAGCAGCTTTATCCGACCAACGTCGACAACGCGTGGTATGCCGTCGCCGCCATCACATTCAGCGCGAGCAACCACCCAGAAGCCGTCCCGCTCGTACTCCAATACGTCCTCGACGACCTCGACGCGATCGGCGCATCCCACGAGGATCGACTCGCTGCCGCCCGCAAAATCCGCGACGCCGTGTTCAAGTCGGGCATGATCTCTGGTCTCCCGAGGGTCTGCCCTCTCAGACACTAACTCCTTCCATTCTCAAATGTGTGTCTAGGTGATCAACACGCTCTTGCTACTCCACAAAGTCACCCCACCCGATCTTCTGGACACGCAGACCTTGCGGTGCGTGCGCCGATGCCACGCCTTCTTCATGTACCCATCCTTTTGTCCACTGCAGCGATTCCAATGCGACGATCGGAGACCTCACGCGTACAGGCCAAGCATACTTTGATCAGACATATGGAGAGACTGCTGAATCCACCCAGTCCCTCCTCACTGACATCTACCCCGATCTCGGTGCGTTGTTCCTCTCATCGTCTCAGTTATCGCAGACCGTCCCAGGCAGGGTTCTTTTCCATCAGCTTGGCCTACGGATATGTGTATAGCTTCATGGGCGCAACGTCCCCTGCAGAGACGTCCTTTGCGATGATATCGGCGCTCATCGCGATCGACTCGCCGCTGCAGATTACTTGGCATTTGAAGAACGCGATCAGGAATGGAGCGACCAAGGAGGAGGTGAGAGCGGTTCGGGAGATTGCGATACAGATCTGCAAAGCCGTGGGCATTGTTTGGAAGCAAGGCATTCCAGACCTCGACTAAGTGCTATCTTTTTGTATATTATTTCGTGGTGTAAGTCGAAAGTGTAGATCACGTGGGTTTGAGCTGTCACGGTGGCAAAGGGTACCAAGTATCTCCTTTCGACGACCATGTCTCTGCACATCAACTTGTCGAGCAGAGAGATCAACGACGCGTACCAAAACGTCGTCGCTAGTAAAGGAATCGACTGGGCGGTCTTCACTTATGACAAGGGTACCAACGATCTCAAGGTGCAATCCACGGG
>JBBPTV010000761.1:0-15640 GCA_038094275.1 Tubosaeta brunneosetosa | reverse complement strand
CCGTTTCCGTCGACTGCCAGGGTATCCATCATCCTTGAGCATCGCAGGAGGAATGTTAGCCCCGGGTTGTCCCTGCAATGGGTCATCACGGCGTATACGCCTTGGATAGAATATCGCGGACAAAGTGTGAGACTTTGCTTAGAGCGTATATCACACAGCGTAGAGACCTGGATGGCACAGATGAGCGCGCGCGCGTAGCAGAACGAACCGTGGACATACCGTCTCTTTAGCTACTATGGAGGGTGATTTGCACAGATAAGTGGCGCACATGCGTTGTAAAGCCTCGAGACATACCGAGTGGGGCATGGTGCGCATGGGTGGGTATGGTGGTGCACATACGATGGGTCCCCGTTCTTGGCGTGCGTCGCTCGCTGCGTATATGGCTGACACAGGTGAGTGATGCGCACACGTCGGACAACGAATCGTGGACGTACATCATGTCTAGTCATCCAGGTGAAGAGTCGGTAACGCGTAGAAGATGTATAGGAGGAAGTAGAGCGTGTCCGGTGGGTTGGAGGAAAGATGGTGGGGATCCCCACCTCGCCATGATGCTAATTTATAGCTTTTGGAGCCCCCAATGAGCCACTCGGTAAGGGAGTACAATGCAAGTTGCTCGACAGCGTCTCTGCATATTTTCACAAAGAACACATCCCACCCAGCTCGACAACCGGAGTGGCTCAAGCATCAAAGAACTCGGATATTAATGACACTGAAGAGAGCGGACCTCGATAGTGAGCATCTCCTCGTCCCTAGTCTCCTGGGTGACGTGCAACCAAAGCGGTTTAGCTTACGTAGAAAATCAGATCGCGTTGCGGGAGCATTTCACAACAATGCTAGTGAGCTCGCGGGCTAGGTTCAATTAGAATCGCTTATTTGAACCTGTCCTTCATCATGAGCACGCTCAGCATACCTTTTTGCCTTCATGAACATTGTGAGAACCGTTACTTACCATTTTCAAACCTGGAAGTACTTGCGGATAAATCCCAATTTTCATATCTCATACGACCTCATCCTGTCCTGCCCCACACTCGTCGCACATTGGCACCTGGGCGAGGGACTCATTTCAAGCGGCTGGGCAGTGCACTTGTTTGCAAAGGCGTAAGGTCGAGATCCACAAAAGGGATGGGATGGATGACCTACTTTACTACTTTTCGCGTCTTCGTCGCGCGTATTTGACCGTATCACCCGCGTGGCCAACAGCTGGTCAGCATCTGGCAAAAAAGGTCGTGTCGCACGGAGGGCTTGACATACAACATGAGAAATCCAAAAGGAACCTCTCAGTATGGTACGAAGAACGTCAGCTGGCCATAGAGATTTCGGCCTATGCACCACCACACGATGACGAGCAGGGCCACCCACCACCAACCACGACGATAGAAGGGTGCGAGCGCCATCTCTACCACCCACGGGACGACGAAGAAGGCGGGGCAGCGCACCAGCACAACCACCAGGATGACGTGTAGGAGGTGTAGTGGCAGGCGCACCACCCGCAAGACGATGAGGAAGGCGGCGCGGCGCAACGGCGCAACCACCACCCACCAGGACGACACATGGGAGGCACCACGACGCGCGGCACGCCTACCACCCACAAGACGACGAGGAGCGCAAGAGGAGGGCAACGGCGTTCCCACCACCAATCAAGACGATGGGGGCGCAATGGCACGCGGCATGCCCAACACCACACGACGACGAGGAAGGCGTGGTAGCGCAACGGCGCACCCACCACCCACCAGGACGACACGCGGGAAGCACAATGGCACACGTACCAGACGACGAGGAAGGTGGGGGCAGTGCCGTTCACCGACCAGAACGAAACACGAGTGGCAACGGCGCACATCGCCACCACCACCACGACGGCGGGAGGGCACAACCGGGCGAGGGGAGTGCAACGGTGCGCCCTCCACCAACTAGGACGACGAGTGGGGGCACAACGGCCTGCGCGGGTGCACGCACATACCCAGGACGACGAGCGACGCGCGCACCCCTACAAGACGACGAGAGGGTGGGGCCACAACGTTGCGCCCTCCACCCGAGGCGAAGAACGGGGGCGCAATGGTCACGCGCATATACACGCGCCTAATAGAGAACGAGTGCGGGGCGTAACAGCCCGCATGACACCCGCGAGACGACGGGGAGTGTAGGAGCAGCGTAGCGGTGCGCCCCAGGACGAGGTGCTTGGGGGCGCAACGGCCGACGACAACAGTGAGGTGGCATAGTGCACCTACCAAGCGCACCTAAAGGACGACGACTGGGGGGCGTAACAGCCCACGCGACACCTGCAAGACGACGAGGCGAGGGCAGCGCAACGGCGCACCATCCACCACCCAAGATTCGGACGCGTAGGGGCGCAACAGCCGGCAAAGGCACCCCACCACTGCAACGCCGACAACGACAGTGGCATGGAGAACGATCCAAGGAGCTCTAGTTGGCACTCCAAAAGGTGCGAGAATCGTTCAGTTGGTGCGTGATGGAAAGTGACATGTCGTTTCGACCTTTCTACTTTCCAATTGTTAGTTCGCGTTGGAATTGTCGCTGCGTACGTATCCCATCCTGCCCACTACTACATTCAGCCGTCACCAAACACCATCTCCCAACTCCTGCTGATTTTTTGGAGGGAGTGAAACTAAAAATTTAGTCGGGTGATATGGGGAGGCTGTATCCTGTACATTGAGTAACTGTTTATCCATCGTCTCAGCACCCTATCAAACCAGGGCAGCAGGAGGGCTTGATATTCTGACGTTGCTCACGTGATGTGACAAGTGCTATGTCACGCAGAACAAGTCAGCAATCACTCCATTGAAGTGAACCTAAACTAGCCACTGGTCGGTCTACTGGCCCCGTTGGGCTCAGGAGCAAGATTGTGAACTCTTATACACGCTGGGTCTAGTCCTCACCCCCATCTTGCTCCCTATCTTGCTCTGGTGGCATGGCCACTCCTCCCTTGACCGTACCAAACTCTAGTTTCCTGCTGCCCGCCTCGCTTGCACCCAACCCGGATCTGGCTCGCGATTAATGCGTGCAAATATTGATGTGTTCGTGTTCGTTGAGTCACGAGTGTCGTAGCACAATTCCTTCTCTGGATATCCCTCATCTGGCGGAATGCCCCAGCCCAGGTTTGGATAAATTCTTTGAGTATGATTCATTGCCTGAAACACGGTGGTGGCAGGACATGGCATACGTGGTACTTTAACGGTGTAGTGAGTGATTCTTTTGATGTGAGGAAATAACGGCCCTATCGTGAATTGCCTCACCACTTCCCAAATGAGCGCTGTACTAAGGCGGAGGACCTTTTCAGCGCTGTTATCGCATCTGCTCATACTTTGTCATGTCCGCCATGCTGTGGAATATCCCGACGAACATCAAGACGGGTGTAGTTTGTGTCTCCATATACGGGACCCGTAAATTTCCTTGGGCCGGCAGGCCGAAAGCAAGCATTCCCCATCCTGGTGAGTACCAGCGATCGATCACGGTGGAGGAGAAAATGCTCACTTGTTGTATCCCAATGTCATCTGAGGGGTTTGTTCTTCACGTGGATGCGCTTCAAATGATATAGAACCTGTTGTTCCGACTAGAAAAAGTCTTGTGCTTGACAAAAAAGGTTCACACGCCGAGACACACCACGGATCGATCGACGTTGAGAACTGATCCAGATGTAGTTGGTTTCGCGTTTAGGCCGGTACTAAATACTGACCCGTTGTGACAAGTTCACGTCCAGATTCTTCTCTAGACACGCAAATGGTTGCGCGCATCACCCTACGGGAATGCCTTCTGTTCATCAAAAGTGGAAAGAAGTGCCTCACTAATGACACTGGCAGCTTGTGGAATGCCATCCTTCGTTCCAACTTCCGGCGTAAATTGCGCAGAGTTGCGTTATTTGGCACTCTAGTCCGTTGAGCACGAACTAGCCATTTCAGGCGCAATCACTTGAAATCGTATAAATACAAGGTGCGCTCGTTCAATCTATTCAGCCAATTAGTGTTCTATCCTCTACTCACAATGTCTTGGAATCCGGATCAGCTATACAAGATCGTCAACGTGAAGTACAGCGACCAAGCTGTCGACGGCCTTGGGGAGCCCACAGCGCCTATCACTGGTTTCCACCTTAACCCCTCATGGAACCAGAGGGTACGTTTTCAGTTACATGTATGTCCGACGCTCATACGCTGATTTAACAGTGGTACATTCGCCCCGGCCCTGACTCTACGGTCGTGTTTGTCAACGGAACCTGTACTGATTCTTATGCGTTCACCGCCAGCCAGCTTGTGGTACGTTCCTTGGAAATGAAACTGGAAGTATTTGTGGCTAATTGGAACTTGTATTGTAGGGTTCCCCACTCCTTGGTAACCAAGAACCATCCTACTGGATTATAATCCCTCTCGAGGCAGGCCAATACCGGTGTGTTTGGGGTTCTTTCATTTTTCTCTCTCACCCAACATTGGGATGTCTTTCAAGCATCTCGACTCAAGACGGAGGAGCCGTCTGGAACCTCCCAGATGGCAACGATCGTACTCAGGTATTTATCAATTTGTACAGAGTGCATGAAGTATTTCTCATGACACCCGGACAGATTGTCCTCGGAGCATACGGTGATGATTCGACCATGTGGTCCATCAGCCCTGACAATTGAAGAAGGGCACTTTGTCGCTGTGTCTGGTTCGTTGAAGCAAGTTGTACGCATGTTCTTGTTATCGATGCGGTTGGTATAAGAAAGGATATTGTTGTATGCGCGTTTTGTATGCGAATGAAAGAGATGATTTCTTGGATGAGTCGTCTGGATAACTAAGTGAGGCCTTCGTACGAACACATTAAGGAACAAAGTGGGAAATGGCGGTGGCACGGCTCGGCGACTGCACGTGGGTTTCGTCGGAAGAACCATTTCCGAGTTGTTTGCAGGGACTCCCCAAGTTGTCTAAGGAGGGTCAGCGCGTAGTGTGCAATATTAATTCGAGGCAAACGGCACGCTGAGTCGACCAGCCGGAACAAAAAAGGCTTGGTTGTTCTACGACTCCGATATTGAAGATGAGTATTTAGTCCAGATCCCGTCGACTCGCTACAGTTACCTGTACCCGCATCTCACCAGGCGATTGATACGTTCGTATCTTCCGTTACCCCCTGCAGTCATGCAGGCTTCGTGGATTGTCCCAGGGCAGCGCTGAGGACCAGACTCAAGTTTCCCAATTTCCGCAGATCGATCGCTGTTGTTGTCAGTCGGACCAGTACTTGTGTAAGATCTAAATCACAGCTCCGCGGATTTGTGAGTACTATGCATCCTCACTGGCCCTAATATTATACTAGTGGTGAACAAAGTCTGTCTATGATCTTATCCCAGATAAGCGTTGTTGCTGATCAATCGATCATGCATGGTCGATGACACAGTGCTCAGAAATCGTGATGAACGGACCATCTCGCAACCGCGATGGGTCGGATCCCAACCCAGCCACTGAAGAAAATCATGAAAAGCGAGAAAACCATCACATTATTTGTCACTCCATGTCCTCGAGCGACGATTCGCTACCGAAACATACAAGATACAGTAAGAACAGCACCACAACGCGCATGGAAAACCCTAGTATACAGCACCTTTTGTTGAGCCGCTCGCCGATTCACGCTTCTCCGTGAACAAGTTTCTTTCCCTCTGCAATTTTATGTTCGTCCCCTCTCACCTTCCCAGCAAGGATCTTCATTTCACCCTTGAATACGGACATAAATCCAGGCTTTTTCTCTGCACCTTCGCCCGCCAGTGGGTCGGTCACCGAAGTCGATGCGTCTTGCACCTCTTGCCGAGCACCAACGGGGCTTTGATATTCAGCAACGCTAGCCCCCGGGGGTGGCGGGTGCAACACTGCGGGGTGGTAATCCCCGCCATAACCCTCTTTGAGCTTGCCTGCGTGGGGGGCTTTCGATGCCTCTTCCCCCGCCTGCACGTCCTGCACCGGAGGCGTCGGAGACACGTTTGATTCTTCAGCGTCTTGAAAGAGTCTACTTAGCCACGATCTATCCCCAGGCACGGGACATACCTTTTACGCTCGGTTCTTCAGGAGCGCTGGCTGTCCTACGTTGTTCGCTCGAGGCTTCCTGAGTCGCCTCCTGCGATTCGGGCTGAGAACCGGTAGGTGCTACATCGCGTGGACCAGGTTCTCTGACGCCCGTTTCCGTGTCTTGAGCAGGGACGCCCTGTGACACCTCTGAGGCAACTGGCTCGTCTTTGGAAAGCATCGCATCTTGAGGGATATTCGGTTCATCTTTCTTTATAGATTCCCTGATCTGTGCACACGGAGAAAAATCAGTCCGTCATTTGGAGCCAAGCGCCACACGATATGAAATTCAGAGGAAAAGACTCGCCAGCCCGCTTGTGGCCATAGACGCAAAATGGCCAAGCAAGGCGCGAAGCACGGTGTGCGACGTCGACGGATAACAAACATGACAGCGTACCTCGTCATCGCCGGCTCCTACGGACGGCTTGAGTGTGTCTCTCCTCTGTCGCGCGGACGCCGGGCTGAGCGCTTGCGCTCTCTCTTCACGCTCGTCCGGTAACAGCGCAACGCTAGACTCGGAGAGGTTTCCCGGCAGCGCACCGACGCCGCCGCTGCGCTCAGAGGGTTGAGCGCCTTTCAGCTCGGTACTGGGCATGGACACATGCGGTCCCTGGCTGGATACTGGATCGCCGTCAGCCGACATGGGTACCTTTAATGCAGGGGAGCAGCATACGCGCATGCGAGGCCTGCTGCCTCTTGAGCGTTTTCAAGGGCAGAGACGCCGCTTCTTGGGGCGTCGTCACGGGCATGTACGTCCTTGCCGGGGTTTCGGAAAACGTAGCAGGAGCATCCCTGACGGGGCTGGATGCAAGCACGGATTCAGACCATTCCCTAGGGGGCGTACCGGTCTCTGCCGGGGGGATTGTAGGCGGGGCAAATCCAGCTGTGGCCATGTCTAGTGTGCGGAAAGGGAAGAAAGACAACTTGTCTGCCAAATTCCAACGCGTTCTTGGAAGCCTGGAAATTCAGACTGAGCATTGACCAGGTGACGTCATGCCGGCTTATTTTGCACCTTGCCGATCGATAAATCTGGATTTATTTTTCGATCCATCAAAATAGGGGAAGAACAACTCAACTACTCTTCGCGTTCATACCTAGCCTCGTTTGTAGTTGGCATCAGCATAAAGACAGATAAGAAATACATACCTGACCGCACTGTTTGTTTGGCAACAACCCCAGAATTCAACAAAACCAAACACACCACAACAAACGCTTCCTTGAACAGGCAATATTCGCGACAGAGCAGCTTCAATCCCCATATACGAATGTATATACCATATCCAAATCCATAGCATTGTCCGTCTGTCCTAGTCTGGAACAGCCACCGTCAATGGCCCATTGCACAGCGTATTTGCGCGCATACAACACCACCAAAAGCCCGACTAGAAGACCACAGACTATGTTACAGAGCCCTCTGGACCTGGAGATGGGAGGTCGGAAATGAAGACGTTGCTGCCTTTGATATTGAGGAAAGAGTACTGCACACAGCCAAAATTCAGCTCAAACGACACCGTTGGTGAACCTGGGCATACCTCTGCAAGAGCCGTGTCTTTTCCCCTATTGTAATTCTGGTATACGAGGTTGACCTGTTCTATATTGAACGCTGTCGATGGATACGAAAGACGCGATACGGACCTCAGACATGAACGGTCGCAGTCCGGCAGACTCTAGCATCTCCCACCACGTCAAAAAGTCCTCAAACTTCTTGTCCCACGTGTGAATTTCGATCAGTAGCTGGCCAAAAGGAACCGGTTCCCCAGACGCCATATATGGTTGCAGTATTTGCGAAAGCACTTCAAACTCCCATCCTTCTATGTCGATTTTGAGGATATCGATGTAACGATGTTCTGACAAAAATCAACTTCCATAATATGGCAAAATATATAAGGGACGTACTATTCATATCGAGGAGCGTCTTGAGGGTGTACAGCTTATGTTGGTCATTTGAGCCATGAGCGTCGATGTTTGCCAGGCCCCATGGGTGGAAGTGTGCGCGATGGTCACGCTTGATGTTACCGAACGAGTTGGAGCGGTAGTCGTATCCCCAAACTTCACAGTAGCGAGTACGGTCTAGAACCTCGGCCTCGAACGATGTCTCGTAGTTCATGCCTGCTCGACAACTTCATTCCAGATAACGCGTTCTGAGAGATAACCAATAGCTCACCAAATGTGTATACTAGACAATCTGGCTTGTGTTTGAGCCGGGAGAGCCCACAGGTCCACTTGCCCCCATCTCCCAACGACCCAACGCGCTCGACTTCATGTGGACACTGAAACGCTGGGGGAAAAAAGCTCCCTAGTGAAGGCCAAACGGTAAGTTCACGCTTGAAAAGCATTGACAACGTAAACGGTGGCACGCACACACAGTGTATGCCGGCCATGGGTGCTTGTCTTCTGGGAACCTGGGAGAAACACGTTTGAGCGAGGCAATAAATGACACAAAGTGCCGCGTACAGGGAGATGTCTTTGGAGGTAGGTCCAAACTTGTGTATCATCTCTTTGCGGTCGCCGACAACTTTTTCGTAGACTCGCTCCGCTTGCTCGAGTCGCGCGGAAACTCCACTATCTTGCGTTGAAATCTCGTATAAATCAGGCTGAACCGGAGACTGGTAGTAATTAAGAAGGTATATCGTTGTTAAGATGACAGCGGCTACTGAGATGAAATATCGAGGATGTCGCTGCCAGACCAATGGCATTTTTGTGTAACGGCGGTAAGGCGGAATGACTGGCTGGGCGTACGGCTCCGTAGGAGCGATGGGTGTACAAGTGGGTCGCGTGGTGAATAGCGAGTCGTGTCAGACTTTCAAGAAGGGTCTCTGTTGGTCGCTTCCTTCCAACAAGACTGACTCAACCGTATGTCAGTGCTCACACCAACTCGAGTTCACGACGACTTACTGCAGCCCAGAATTTATAGTTGACAGTGAGTATTAACACGAGCGCGCGCGTTGGGTGTTCATGAGCAATTTGAGTGACGTGGGAGTGGCCAAGACAAATGATGGGCACAGCGCCAAGTCAGTACACAAGTGAGCATGATTTTGCCACAACTTCGCCGACAAAAGTAAGCGATACGTTCTGTTCTCTACTTGACATGTCGACTTAAAGGAACAAAGGTCGGTGGTTCTTCTTCGGTGACTTCGAAACCCTCGTTGCCTGTGTTTCAAACGTCCCTGAAGCAGGTGCCAACTGCCGATCGATGAGCCAGCTAGGCTCCTCCGAGGAGGGTAGATCGCTCGCACATGCTATGCCATTCGAGCAGGCAATCTACCTGCAGGGTACGGTGCTGTCGCTCCTTTTCATGCACTGCCCACACCAACTATGCGACGGACATTCGTCATGATTCACCCACTCCTCGAACCCAACTTGCCGTCCGACCCACCGTCAGGGCCGGCAAATGCGCTATTAGCATCACCGCTATCAATGGAGATCAGGATGATGTCAGTCTCCATCGCCAACTTTGGGACACGCGACTAACACCAAGTTCTAGCTCATATCATTACGGCCGTCGTCCGTCTTAAATGAGGCTTGCCTCGAGGTGCTTGACGTAGTTTTATTGCCCGCCATCAGCTGCGGCAGTGCAGCACAGCATTGGGTGTGGTGCGAGTGGTGACTCCCAAGTCTGTGCTCGACAAGTTGACTGACACCTGGAAGCAACGATGTGTCACAATGTACAAAAGTGTGCGCCACACGTGCAGGGCTTGTTGCCGAGGCGAAGCGGAGTAGCCTTCCATTCATTTCGAAGCTTACAACCACCTCGTGTTTAGTGGACCGTCAGACACATATAACCCTGGCATATCGCCGCACCGTCAAACTCATCTCGTCACACCCACCACCAGTCATGTCAGCCATCATCCACACTATACGTTTTGTGTTGTATTGCATCCTGGTAGGCTTTCCCTATGTTGACGTGAGACTCTGTACTCACCCGGACTGCAGTTTATTTTTGCAATCGTGACGTTAGCGTTGTGCGCGGTGAGGATACATTACACCACTCACATACCCTCGTACGATCCAACGAATTACGGAGTTCAGTTCTATGGTAGGGTTCCTATCCCCTTGAAGTTACGACAGCATGTTGATCTCAAGTCCTCAAGACCCTGTGGTCGTCGAGCTCCTAGTGACGAGCATCCTTACAATTTTGTGGGCGCCATTTGTGTATGTCTGTCTCTTCCGTGACGGCTTCCATCCCCTGACTGTTGAATGCAGTGCTCGCACGATCCACAGCAGGCTTGAACATCGGTTCTTCAGCTCCTTCGCAGCGGAGCTTATCGGTCTCTTCGTCTTCTTCCTCCTTTGGTTAGTAGGCGATGCTATTGCCACCGTAAGTGACCATGATACCCTAAGAAACACCCATGCTGACGCTCTTCCAATGTATAGCGTACTAGCAACCCCCCGGAAGTCGACGTTTATTGGGGAAACCTCTCCTCGTGCTGGTTCTACTGGGAGTGCCGAACCCTTACTGCAATGCTCGCCTTTGCTTGGCTTTGCTGGATCGTTGTCCTTGCATTGTTCATGACGTCGCTTCTGTTCGCGATCGCGAACAAGGCCTTCCGTGATCCTATGCATGGTCGATGGGACCGCCGGTCGACAGTCTTTGGTGACACGCCTATGCGTAACTTGCCTTGACCTTCCACGAGCTTTCGATACATGTGGCACTTCGGACGGGTCCGAGGACAGCTTGACGTTGCCTATTTTACCGTACTATACCTGTTTCACTACTACTAGTTACTTAGATTGCATCTTGTCTTGTTTGTTTTATTCTGTTTCGTCCGTGGCGTGCGCGGATAAGTTGGAAGACTGCTGCGAGGATGCAAGAAGACCATTCAGGCTTCCATGATTTCCCCTTGCCCTAGGCACAACTTCCATTAGCTCTGCCACCAGGTGGCGATGGCCGCGTAAGCCTGACGTCTGCTTTCAAACTTCAATTCAGGGATGTCATCGGATTCGTCGGACGTCACTGGCGGCGATCCACCTCCGATTCATACTCACGCGGCTTAAAACATTCACTCCAACCAACGCCCAGTTGCGACAGCGATGGAGTTGACTCCGGGTATGCGCTATGTCGGCCGTCTGACGCTGTCGACCGTGTTGCCCGTCATCGCCCTGTTTCTGTTGGTGGTGAGGCTCCTTGAAGCTTTTGCGGGGCTCTCTCTCTCTGTCGGAAGTTCCATCACGCTCTTTGTGGTTGTCTCTCTGGCGATCTCCATCGGGTCTATCGCTTTCGTCGAGGTCTCGCAACATCGCAAGGCTGCAGCAAACGGAGCAAGACTGGTACCTCGTGCCAGAGGATACTTGCCAGGCAATGTGGACACGCTGTTTGACGTGATTCGGAGGACAGAGACGGCCTACATCGGTGATTCTAACCGGGTTGTCTCTGTAGCGCGTACTCACGACGGGGGTTGGCGTTAGGTTCCGTTATTCAGGAGAAGATGCTGTACGGGCCGGTCATTAACCTGAGATTTTTGTGGGACGATGTCATCATCACCACCGAACCTCAGGATATCAAGGTGCGTTGTAGTATCAAATTATAGTCCCTGGCCAATCCATGACCTTTCCAGACGATTTTGACCACTGATTTCAATAACTATGTCAAAGGTCGTGATACTTTTCGGCGGATTTGTACCCAGTCTCAACTTTTGCAGGGGACAAGTTCAAGGCTACGGCAGATAGCGTATTGGGAACAGGTGTCTTCAATTCCGATGGTGAGCTTTGGCTTTTCCTTCATGATCTCGCCCTGACGTAAAAGATAGGGGACACATGGAAGTGGGTGCATATTACGGTACGATACCAATTGCAAACTTGTTTTCAGGCTCCATCGCTCTATGGCTCGCCCTTTCTTCAACATCGACAGAATCAGTCATTTTGACATCTTCGACCGTCATGCAGAGACTGTGGTGACACTGATGAAAGAACGGTTCCGTGTCGGCCTTGCGGTAGATTTTCAGGTATGCCCTTCAAAGTGCATCCGCACCTTATTCGACCCGTTTGTACACTAGGACGTCGTATCTCGTTTCACACTCGATTCTGCTTCCGAATTTTTGTTTGGGCATTGCGTGAACACGCTCGCTGCCGGACTACCCTATCCATACAACTTCTCGGGGCCTGAACTGGGATCCAAGGTCTCCGACATTGCCTCGGACTTCTCGACCGCATTTAGCGCAGCTCTGCAAGCTCTGGCGAACAGGAACTTGATTGGAGGGTCATGGCCACTCTTTGAGTTGTTTGAGGATCCCACACGAAAACCGATGGATGTCGTGAATGCGTTTCTGGAGCCCATCATGAAGGACGCGATAGCAAAACAGAAAGCATCACAGGGACTTTCGATCGCTGACAAGGACGCAGAAGCTGACACCTTGCTAGATCACTTGGTTCGGCAAACAACGGGTGCATATCGTCCTGGCTTTTGGTTTGTGCTTCACGGCTAACTACTACAGACGTCAAGGTTTTGAGAGACGAAATACTGAACATCTTGTTGGCTGGCAGAGACACGGTGTGTAGGTCTCGTCATCATGCTGAACACTGGCATCCGATTTGCTGCAGACTGCGTCAACTTTGACGTTCACGATGTACATGATGGCCATGCATCCTAATGTATTGTGTCGTTTGAGGGAAGAAATTTTGGACAAAGTTGGACCTACGCGTCGACCGACCTATGACGACATTCGTGAAATGAAATTCCTTCGGGCTGTCTTGAATGGTGAGTTCAGATCTGCGGTTTTTTATCGACCTCGACTCACTCGTTATAGAAACTTTGAGACTTTTTCCTGCCGTGTACGTTGGCGAAATTGCCCTCATTACCTAAAACCTGACCTCCTAATGTGGTCATAGACCGTTTAACCTGCGGTGTGTTTGAGAGTCGTCTCGTCATTCCTTTGTGTTCTCATGGGTTTACTTCCACAGCGAAAGTGTCAATGACACCATTTGGCAATCATCGGACCCAAATGCGAAGCCATTCTTTTTGCCAGGTGGAACGACGTGAGTCCTGTTGTTTCGCGTGATCCCCTAATCGATGTCCCCTCTAGGGTAGGTTATTCGGTCTTGCTGATGCAACGGAGGACAGACCTCTGGGGACCTGACGCTCTAGAATTCGACCCTGATCGATTCCTTGACGACCGTCTACGCAAATACCTCATCCCTAACCCGTTCATATTCCTTCCATTTAACGCCGGTCCGCGCATCTGCCTGGGACAACAGGTATGCTGACATTTCCCACAACCTTTTGGGTGGTGACGTTTTTGCGCCTTTCTTTCACCGCAGTTTGCGTACAACGAAATGTCATTCATGCTGATCCGATTACTACAACACTTTTCTTCCATTGCCCTCTCCCCCGATTCTCGAGACCCTGCGTTTCACCCTCCGGCTGCGTGGGCTCATGGGGAGGGACGACAGGCGATCGAGAAAATCCATCCGAGACACCACTTGACCTTGTATGCCAAGGTAAGAGTGGATACTTGGTCATGAATGCGATAGTAATCGGTCGGCTACTCTGCAGGGCGGCTTGTGGGTGAAAATGACGCCTACGGAGGCGTGAAAAGCAAACTAGAAGTGGTCATTCAACGCGCGCTCCAATGTACTACAAAATTCTTAGAATCACGAGAACGGTGCCGTGCCGTACTTTTGATGGCATTCGAACATGGGACTGTACCAATGTGTACAAGTAGAAGGATCTTGATATTGAATTCACGGGACCGTCGCGCCATGACACAACAGTATTTGAGTTATCGTTCTCAACAACATCCTGCTGGCGCCTCCCAGCTCTTACAGACGATCATCGCACCTTGTTCCCTATTTCAATTTGAAACGGGGTTCATCGCTGGCCTTAGCGGTAGCATGCCTGGTGTTCGTGTCTCGGTACAGACGGACGGGACAGGGCAAGCGTGCGAACTCCACTTAGACGGAAGGTCGATGACGCTCGTGAATTCCACCGTACGACTCCCGTCTGTCGCGTTCTCGGCGTACATGCGATAAAAGAAGGTGGCGATGACGAGAGAGTTGCACACAAACAACGCGAGCGCCGCCTAGTGCCAGAGGGATTGTTGTACGAGTGAGTGACAGGCAGCCGTCCTCCCAGGGGTGAGAGAGATCGCACACCTTTACATGACCAATGATGTACGTGAGGCTCGTGACATCTTGTAACAAGAGGATGGAATGCAGAATGGTCACGGCACTGATGAGCATCGAGGCAGAGAACACGGAGAGAATGAGGACGCGGCGGTCCTGGGGAAGCTTGATACCGCGCAGAAACCATATCGGCAAGGCGACCAAGGTGATGTCCGACACGACGTCCGCTGCGTGGGTTCAGCGTCAGGGCCGAGCGGAGGCGACGTCACGCACTGATAAGTTGGGCGATCGCGACGGAGTTCGTGATCGCGCAAAGCTTCACGATACAAATGTCGATTTTCTGGGCCAAGAGGCCAGCCTCCATGACCATGAACATGATGCCGATACCATATGCGACACGTCGTAACCGGGTGGGTGGATTCGCTATCCGAACGACCGAGCATAGGATGCTGATCCGGGCGCACCTGTGGATGTGTGAGCGGGGTGCACGACGCCTGCGTCCGTGCTTACCATACGACAGAGGTGATAGAAATCGACAGGAGCCAATTCCCGTCGATATCGATCAACGGGCGCACGCCTGAAAGTCACGTTCAATGCGCTACACAAGTCTGCGTACGCAGTCCACTCACCACCGCGCGGGGCCAGTTGCATCCACAGGCTGGCGAGACACGCCATGTCACACACGAGGGCCAGCGCAGCCCATCCGTCCTCCCACGAAAACCGGGTCAAGTGCCAGCGGTAGAGCAGTCGGAACGTCGTGGAAAGGATGGCGATGGCGTGCACGACCGTCGAGGGGACTTTTGTGCCTTCGCGTCAACGTGGCTACCGGGGAAAAAAAGAATGGGAGCACACCTTTCACCACGGGGGACCAGGGCTGCACCTCGGTATCCATACAAGGACGCACATGATGGCGCGGGCGATTTTTATAGATCGCACCAGGGTGTGTCGACCATGTTTTCTATGGCACATAATTATGTAACGGTATGCGTGATTTACCCACCGCGTACGTGGGGGGCCAAGGCGGGTCCTGAGAGAAAGATGACTACTCACGGTCAGAATCTCTCACCGTAAGTTTGAGGAGCCCCAGGGTGATGACATGACCCGGCGGGGTTTGATCACTGGGTATTTTAATAAATCAAGATGTTGTGTGAGTGAGATCCTGTCGACGATTTGTTTACTAGAGATCTAGCGTCAGATGTACTAGTAGAGATAAGATAGCAGTTCGGATCACGTGCGTGAAAGGGTTCTCAGAATCCAAGTGCATGGGCGCCTGATATGTATAGCATTAGGGTGCAAGTCTGAGGAGCTCATGTTCGCGCAAGCACGTTAGCGATAGTGAACCAGATGAATTACCACGGTTGCGTATGCGCGTTGTATTGGTAAATCAATGAGATCCGAGTTTCTCCGAGCTGCCCACAGTCAGATTCAGTCCAGCTGGGAACGTGAGAGCAAAGGGGTAACATTCGGTTCCGCTGAGGCATGGGATGAACAGTGAACTCTACCCACGAGGCGTAGGAACACGAGGGTTTGGGCTCAAGGATCGCGCC